>NW_019773840.1:0-34684 GCF_001039355.2 Lingula anatina | reverse complement strand
TTTTTTTTTTTTTTCAGATTCATTTAACTTTTCTCAACTTCAAAAAGCAAAAACAGTACAAATTAACTTCACATTCTCCTCAAATATAATATTGGTCAACAACCCAAAAAAGAAATCTTGACTTAAAACATTTCAATGAGAAATTAAAACAAGACTAATCAATTTCCTTTCTTGCAGAACCACATGCACATCTGTAATACCTGAACACATCAAAGCCCTGGCCCAGCAAATGGTTAAGCCAATGAAAACAACAGTTAAAGAAGTTAAGGAAATGTATCAAAGAGGATGCACCAGAGCACTATTTTCAGGGACGGTAACAAAGGTATGACTAATTATTTATGTTAGATATATTCTATTAAACATATTTCATGTATCATAAAAAAATCTAAACGCTACCCAGCGTTGAACCATAACGTTGAGAAGAAATTGGAAAAATTGTATCAACGTCAGAAAACAATGTAATATCAACCCCACCCAGCAGGAAATTGACCTGGATGTGTGTGTAGCAGTAAGACATTTTTGATAGTTAAAATATGTAGAGTATAAATGTATGGTCTTCAGTTAAAATTTCCAAGGTGTTTAGATTAATATATTTATAGTTCTTTCCTTATCTAAACATAAATATATAAGAAGATAACTACAACCTTATATATATATATATATATATATATCGAAGAATTAGATCAGTACACCTTGAAAAAGTGCTCCACCCATGGTGGCGGCCCGTGGGGAGCTGGTATAATCAAGGATGTGAATAACTTAGCTTCCTCTCTCCATTTCATTTAAAAAATATATATATAAGAAGATAACTACAACCATATAAGTCACAGTCAACCTGTCTATATAGCAGGTTACCAATAGGCCTAACTGTTTACTCCATCACATTTAAAGCAACTTATTCATCCTAGTGTTAGCTGACCTTGCAACAAATTCAGTTTATTGCAATGTATTTCTGAATAACAAAATAAGAAAATTCACTAGTTATCTAAAGACACTAAACAACTGTCACTTTGACTTTAAAACAGTTTTGTTATTATTTTGATAAATTTAGTTACACTATTGATAAACAAAGTATTATGTTTTCAATAATTAATAATTTAAATTACAATCCATAAATGCTAGGTTGTGTAATTGACCAAAATACAACGCTGAGTCAACATGGCTGGATCAACGTTGATTTTACCTTGAATTTAGGTAGATCAACGGCAATTCAATGTATCAACCTGTTTTCAACATTGATCCAACGCAACTATGCCTGCTAGGTACTAATTACTTCACATTTAACATGTCCAATGTATTATATGTCACATTTCTATACAAACTAAATATCCTTTCATACAACTCTTGCAGTTTTTTCAAAATTCTAATAAAATTCCAATATTAATTTCTTTCTCTTTCACAGATGGAGACCAAAGAAGTAATTGTGAAAAATGAAGCAACCCCTCTTAATCAAATGACGGTGACAGACGACACAGGCTCAATTACAGTAAATTTATGGAGAGCAGCAACTACATCCCCAGTTAAACTGGGAAGTCAATTGTCAGTGGAGGGCAACCTCCACTTCAATACTTATGAGAACCAATTGGTATGCCACGTAAATTCACGAGAAAATGTAGAGGTAACCACACATTGAACATCTTTCCTCTTTAACTGTTTTTAAAATAATGCTAATAATTTGCTATACTGTTTTTCAAGAAATGATCAACATTATACAAGCATTATTATTCTAATAATCATCAGTTACATTGTTCACTTTTAAAACAAAAGTCCACACACAGGTCATCATCATATACATATCATGCTTCATAGAAAAACATTATTACTGAGACCACTAAAAACCATTATTAACTTACATATAAAAGCTTTCTCTGTTATGATTTAGAATATTTTTACTTATTTCATTATTATTCCAGATTCAAGAAAGTGTCCGAATGGAAAAAGCCATTAGGTTATTGGGCATCAGTTATGACCACACCATGCAAAAGTTCCTTTTCTTCACCGAAGAAGAAGAAGAATTACAAATGTCTCTCGACGAAGCAACAAAAATATGGCCACACCCTTCAGAGGATGAGATCAGCAAAACGTTACCATTGGATATTACATGTGTAGTAACTGAAGGCTATATGACAGATGTAGCAATACAGGGTAATTGCTAAAATTTTTGACTCCCATCATGCCATACCATACACTATATATACTATAATAAAAATTTATAACTTTCCTTATTTTAATAACTTAATATGAGATGCTAACTGAAACAACAATGTAATATGTGCATTCATACACAGTAATTGATCCAGTCTTCTGCCTCCTTCGCAGTGTTGTGAAAAAAAAACTGTTAAAATATACATAAAATCCTACATTTTTTTTAAATTTTCAAACTATGATCATGTACCGCAGAATAATTAAATTAAAAGCCTCACTCAGAGTTTTCCATTTTTATTTTATCTTCAATGTTCATTGATATGACACAAACATTATCTTAGCATATAACAACTGACATTACCTCTTGTTACTGTTATGCATTTAACTGTAACTTATATTAGCTTTTCATTAACTACATAGATATAAAACCTTCAGACATAGGTCAGCACACCATGCCAGAGCCAGGTACCTCTGGAAGCAAGCCCTCCATGCCAGAGCCAGGTACCTCTGGAAGCAAGTCCACCATGCCAGAGCCAGGTACCTCTGTTTAAAATAGCATTATGGTAAGCTTGCTTTTCTTTTCATTGTTATATAACTGCTGAATAACATTATATTGCTTCAACCAAAAATCAGCTCTAAGCAAATGAACAAAACTGTCATAAAACACTTAAGTGCCTTTTTGGTAAACTTTGCCAGAAATTTTTACAGTTCAAAATTTATTACTTAAGTACATGATCAAATTTGACATGGAATACTTTCATGTGTCAATAATTTCTTATAATTTCTGTTTTTATAATAAAGATATAAACAACAAAATTTTCAATTATATAAATTTGATCCCTTCTATGGTTAAAAATGTTATTACAAAGATCTTTTTCGTGTCTACTATGGGGTCTCAAACACTCATACTTATTCTTTTTTTTTTCAGCTCAAAAGGAAACAGGTTACTACCTAAAATCGGCACAATCAGTTAATATTTACAGAATTTTTTACTTTTTTCTTTTTCATTCTAAAAGTCATTTTTGTAATGCCGATTAATGTAAAATATACAAGCTGTACGTTTTTCTTTTGTCTGATGTTTTTCTTTTTTTTTTTTGTTAATTATAATTTTGCCTTACTTTAGTTGTAAGTGTACCTTAAGGAATAATGTCTATTACATATAATATTACCCAAAACTCATTCCTTTTTTTTTCTTTTTTATTCTAAGAGTCATTAATGTAATGCAGATTAATGTATAATATACAAGTTGTACATTTTTCTTTTGTCTGATGTTTTTCTTTTTTTTTTCATCTTAGTTTTATAACTTTTTCATAGTTTAGTTCTTGTTATACTTATGATGTTTAAGTAAAATGTGAGACAGCCTTGCTACTATGTACATATGTTATTATCTTAAAGTTGTCAAAACTTTTAAGTTTAAATCAGTATTTCTGCAAATTGTTCATCCTATTTTTCATGTAGTTCTGTATACAGTAGTTTCTACAGTAGTGCAGTTCTTATAGTGTTAAATATGTAACTTTACATTTTAAGGCAACACATGCAACATCCATATTCCAAAAGCCATTAGTGTATCTACTGATCAATATCTGTGTCCCGCATACCCCATGGTGCCACTGAATAAACAAATCACTGATCGTGATCGAAAGATAACACCAGTAGTTTTTTTTTTAATTTTGCATGTGAACGAAGCCAAATAGTTATATATTAGTTTTTCTTTATTTTGATATCTTAAAAAAAATGCAATCAAATTACTTCACCCATTAGTCATGTGAGTATTTATCTACAGCTAAATTGCCATCATGCTTACAATTTTTCATTTTTAACAGATATATGACTACTATAAACCTTTCAATTTTCACTTAGCAAAATGCCCAGAGTATGTAACATAGTTATTACAAAAGCTGAGTCTAAATAAAAAGAGCAGAAAATCCAAAACCAGAATATCTTTTTCATCCTTCTTTAAAATAAACTGCGACATTAATTTAAAAAACAAATGTTCTTATTTTAGATATTATTCAACTATCTAAATAATATTAAAATAATGCAATAAAAAAAAAAACATATTAAAAATATATTGAAACACATAACATGGCAAGTAGTCATAATTCCATTATGTTTATCTTTTTCACAGTCATTCAAAACATTGATATATCACCAGATGTAAAAATGTTTGGAAACAGAAAGATGCCAAAAAAAAAAATATTTTTGGTATTTCAACAATTTTCTTGCTTTTTATGAACAGACACATATGTGTTTGAAAATAAAATTCAGAACAGTGCTGTCTTGTTTACATTTTGAAGTTGTGACTTTGAAGTTTCATGGGCTTGAAAACCTTTACTAGCCACCTTTTCTGAACATACAAGATACTTATATTATATTATTAATAATTGATAGTCATTATGCTGTTAAACATTACGTAATATTGCATCAAAATTTCAAAAAAAAAATTATTTTGGACATGCTCCCATCATGACCATTTAAGAAAAACCATGTCACTTACTGTTCTCAAACTTATAAGAAAGAAATGTAGGACTAACATACAGCTTCAGTAGGCAATGCAGTCTGTTTGGTTATTCTTACTGCTAGTTAAACATTTTTTTTGTGAAAATTAAATTTTTCACATATTGGCATTTTCAGGGTGTGACTTTGAAGTTCCACGGGCTTAAAGACCCATGCCAGTCACATTTTCTGAAAATCCGTCATACATATATTTTCTTATTAAAAATTGACGGTCATTCTGCTGCTAACCATTACATAATATTGCATCAGAATAGAAGAAAACACAATTTTGGGTGCTCCTGCCATAATGAACAATATCGGAAAATCATGTTACTTATGCTTGCCAAACTTTCAAAAAAAAAAAAAAAAAATACACAACTAAAATGCAGGTTAAGTTGAAAAAGCAGTCTAATTGGCTTCTTTTAATAGAAGTTATACATTTTCAAAGTGTGAACTTGCACTCCCATGGGCCTGAAGCCTTATGCTTGTTACACATTTTACTTACATTGGCATTACCTTTTGAGCATTATTAACATAATGTAATGTACTTTTGCATCAGAATTAACAGTAGCCTATTTTCTGTATAGTTATTTCCTGTTTTTTGTCTGTACATTTGACAGCTTTGCTGCCTTGTTTGATATTTCCTGCATCTTTACAACATTGTTAGTTGATCATGTAAAAAACATGGTAAATTTGTTATCATGTATTGTGTAATAAAGTGTCAAAAATGGAAATAAACTCATATCATTGCAGTTTGTCAGATTCAATCATCCACTATGTTCAGAATCTCAGAATGGAGGAAATTGGACATTTAACACTGTTCTATTGATACTTTTCCCATCTCATCAATTTTCTTAGTTGGACATATAAAAATGGCAGTAAAATGTTTATTTTGTTTTATGTTAAAAAAGTGTTAAAAATGGAAATAAACCCATTTCAGAACAGTGCTGTCTTGTTTACATTTTGGCATTTTCAAGGCGTGACTTTGAAGTTCCATGGGCCTGAAGACCTTTGCTAGTCACATTTTCTGAATATCTGTGATACAAATATTTTATAATTAAAAATTGATGGTCATTAAGCTGTTAAACATTATGTAATATTGCATCAAAATTTGAAGAAACCCCTATTTTGGGCACTGCTTCCATGATGACCATTTAAGGAAAATCATGTCACTTACTGTTCTCAAACTTACAGGAAAGAAACATGGGACTAAAATACAGCTTCAGTAGGCAATGCAGTCTGTTTGGTATTTTTATTTATTTATTTATTTATTTTGGCAGTTAAACAGTTTTTTGTGAAAATTTAATTTTTCACATATTGGCATTTTCAAGGTGTGACTTTAAAGTTCCATGATCTTGAAGACTTTTGCTTGTCACATTTTCTGAATGTCCATGTTACTAATATTTTATTAATAACATTTGATTGTCATTATGCTGTTAAACATTATGTAATTTTGCATCAAAATTTGAAGAAACTCCTATTTTGGGCACTGCTCCTATGATGACCATTTAAGGGAAATCATGTCACTTACTGTTATCAAACTTACAGGAAAGAAACATGGGTCTAACATACAGCTTCAATAGGCAACGCAGTCTGTTTGGTAAATTTTTGTGGCAATTTAACAGTTTTTTGTGAAAATTTAATTTTTCACTTATTTGCATCTTTATTTTCTGTTCTTTGTCTGTACATTTGACAGCTTTGCTGCCTTGTTCAAGTATTATCTTTACAGATCAAGATGGTTATAGATGCACTGTCGTCCTACTTACTCCTGGACATGCCATGGTCAATCAACATTTCGACAATCTTCAGAACAATTTTTGTGCTTGTACTGTGTTTTATGGTTTATAAGGTCTACCAATTCATCGCTTATGTGGCTCTACAACATAGGACATTATCACAGTTTGATAGTTATGAGGATTTTCATTGGTGGTATGGATCACTAAAAGGGGTAAGTAACTTCAGGGATAAGTGATGAAAAATTTAAGTTTTTAACATATTCACCATAATTGTTGTTTTATGTAGCAAAATGTTCACAAGTTTAATGGTTTTTGCTCAAAATTAAATAAGGAATAAGTCCATATGACTGATGTTGTCATTTATTAAAATGACGAAATGTAATATCATGATAAGAAGGTACAAGATGGGGTATAGTAACAACTTAAAATTAAATGATCACACATATATACCTTATATAATAGATCAAAAAGTTTGCAAAGAACAAAACAATGGCAACAAGATGTGAGAGAAGCTCACATCCCCGCCAAAATTTTCTTTTAGAGTTGAATATGAGCAAAAATCTTTGATGTCTATAGTTTCAGTTTGACTATTTGATTCTAGAAGTAGTATTTTGTTTTGCATGTTCTAATTAGATCACAGACCAATTTATAACTTTTAAACATCTATAAAAGTGAATTTGAACATGCTTATACCTGCTTCACTAGTTTTCTTTGGATGGTTTACCAGTAAGAAACTATGATATATTACGTCCACTTCCAGTGAGTGGTAATTAAAGGACACTAGTCACGTAAATATCCATTTCTCAAATTTTGAAGATTCAGCACTCAATCTATACACTAGACATATGTTTTAATTGGTCCCCAACATTTAAAAAGAATAAAAACTACTTATTAGTATACATGCTATATGTTCATACATACCTAGGGATGTTATATGACCGTGGCGATATGATGATCACTGAAGCCTGTCCATTTAGACAAGCTTCAGTGAAGATTCTNACATCTACAAATTGTACATCATGGGGTCATCTTGTGATCCTGGGTTTAATCTGTTAATAGCACAATGTTTTATATATGAAGAGAATTGAACAAGGACAAAGATAAGTCAAGTGCCTAAGTGTTGATTACCAAGGAATGCTGACAGCGTGTACCAAAGAGTTTTGATATGTACTCAAACATGGTGCACTGACCAAAATTTAACTCATTTAAATAGTACATGGGATGGACTCAGTTTTGGTTATTATTCCTTAACAGAGTAAAATGAAGAATGGCATTAGCTGGTACCTTTTTTTTCAGCAAACAAAGTAGGTGATTACTGTAGAGAAAATTGAGACTAAGAATAATTTATTTAGAAGAATATTAAGTGCTCAAGTGGCATGTCTTGTAAATTATCTGTGATAAAGTTTTTAATTTATTGAATTGTGTACATTGAGATATTTGTTTACGGTCAAATACAAACATGATTACCCAAACTGTTGTATTGTCCTCACAGTTGCAATCAAGTCAGTTGTCTGACCAAATGGTTACAAGTACGTCGAGAGCAGCTGGATTGTTCCACACGTGATCTGTGTTTAACCAATGGTCTAGCTAGACATCAACCAGATGGCAGCACTGAAACTGGAGAGCTGTTTCCTCTGGGTAAACTACATCCATGAACAAGTCACAGTGACCTGTGCTACAATAACAACCACCCTTTCAGTCTTAACAATGACAACAAGCTTTATTGTCTACACAGTATACAGAGTGTATCTTACTACACTTACCCAGGCTCTTGCCCAATAGGAGAGATTATGAACAATAATTTGGATGTAGAAATAAACGTAGCAATATTCACTAGAAAATTTTTCAGAGAAATTGTAAATTGGTTAATTAAAACATTCAGTTACACCAACAAATCTCCCATTCTTTGGGTTTGCTCATTATTAGAAATTTTGTTCATAATCTTGTGTACTATATTTTTCTCTCAAGTTTTTGGAACTTGTTCAAATTCAAAGATTTACATTGCACAAAGCAATTACACATTTACAAAATATGGTGCACAAAATGATGGATGACTTATAAGTTGGGCATATTCTGTGGAGAACTAAAAGAACTATGACTACAGACTTTTTATACAAAACATGAAGCAGTAAAAAAGTTACCCGATAAATGACCCCATGATTAAATGTTACAAAAGCTTATTTTAATGAGTATCTAATGACTGTAACATGAATACATAAACATTCATTTTGATTTCTTTGACTTAAAATGTTTAGATATAAACATTCACAGTGTGTTCTTACTACTCACTAACTGCTCAACATTACAAGTCTAGTATATAATATATACAGTACATTTTAATGATTAATTTTGGTAAATCTGAAGTAAGACTTCAGTTTGCAGTTGTCATATGTTATCCCAGATACAGATACAAGGCTGCGGTCCCTGGTTCCAGAGTTCTGTCAGAACACTCCCTAAATTGGAACAACCTCATACCTGCTAAAGCTGACTGGAAGCCATGTTTGTGGTTGCTGGGACAATAAGTTCATTGCTATCAGATTTCTACAGCACCATGATTGCTTTAAATTACTTCTAATAAAGTAAGAAAGTATATAGAAAATAAATTTCATTTCTTCCCAGCCAGTCCCTATGGAAATATTTGATGTTGATTAATAAACCACAAAACATGATATTTTCAGAGTGCACCACTTCCTTAGCACAAAACAGTCCACAAGACATGGATTCTTGGTGTTTCAAAGTGACACTTGGCAGAAGACGCTATTTAAACTGTTCCGCTGTCTCTGTGACTATCGTGGTGCAGCCATACAAGCAGGGGGTTTACCAGCATGGAACTCTTCAATACACAGGTGACAACTCCAGCTCCCTGAAATGAACACATAACATTATCTCAGTGATTTATTTTAAACATAAGTATTTTAGAAGCAAATAAAGGTCATGGTCAAATGGTTAGACTTAGGTTTGTAAGCTGATTGTATGTAATGATTGTATACTGATGTATTTTACTTGCTGAATGGACTATTTGTGTGGTATTTGTCATCCAAGTAATTTTTAAAGTACAATCTTAAGATTTCATGCAAGTATATTCTGACAATTCTAACGCAATTTTACAAACTGCACTAAAATGTCTCATGATAAGCCTTTCATACTGGCATTACACTACCATGGAAAAGAATTCATGTCATTTTTAAAAGTACGTAAGTTTTGGCAATGTTGCTTACCCTCTGGAGGTTCAGATAGAGGGGGTGATAGGCAGTACATGTGATAGCCTCTGTCACAGTCGTCACAAAACAGGAGTTGATCCTGGAATAATTAACAAATGAGATATACTATGAATAAGTAACATAAGAAAAAGAAAGTAATGATCAAATAAAAACATGAGCATTTAAACTTTGAAACGAAGCAAAAGTTTCCTCACTCAGAACAAATATTAAATTCAATTTCATTATTGAAACAAGTGGGACAGGACAACAACAGGACAGATACCAAAACAGATGAATAAAGAAGTCCTACACCAACTTTTCACTACTTACACCATTCAAGATATTATAAAATCTGGGGAGTCTAAGCATAAAGTCTTATTTTCAAGTTATTGCTCAGTGCTTTAAAACTTTGTGTCTCAAGCACAAATGATCTACACAGATAAGCAGATGGTTGTTCAGTGTATTAATAACACTTACATCATTATCAGACGTGCCACATAAACCACAAACACTTACATCATTATCAGATGTACCACATAAACCACAAACACTTACATCATTATCAGATGTACCACATAAACCACAAACACTTACATCATTATCAGATGTACCACATAAACCACAAACACTTACATCATTATCAGATGTACCACATAAACCACAAACACTTACATCATTATCAGATGTACCACATAAACCACAAACACTTACATCATTATCAGATGTACCACATAAACCACAAACACTTACATCATTATCAGATGTACCACATAAACCACAAACACTTACATCATTATCAGATGTACCACATAAACCACAAACACTTACATCATTATCAGATGTACCACATAAACCACAAACACTTACATCATTATCAGATGTACCACATAAACCACAAACACTTACATCATTATCAGATGTACCACATAAACCACAAACACTTACATCATTATCAGATGTACCACATAAACCACAAACACTTACATCATTATCAGATGTACCACATAAACCACAAACACTTACATCATTATCAGATGTACCACATAAACCACAAACACTTACATCATTATCAGATGTACCACATAAACCACAAACACTTACATCATTATCAGATGTACCACATAAACCACAGGACTTGCACTCTATACACTGCCAGGGATACTTCTTTACTGACACTATCATATTCTCTGTAAACTGAAGACAGGTCGGGTGGCCTGAAAGATTGAACAATCAAAATTGATCATCTTAGCTTTTGTCGAAGAAGACTTTTTTCTCAAATCCCTTAAAGTAATGTATGAAAGAAAGCTAAAGCATAAAACAAGTTGGTCTTAAGACCACAATAAAACTAAAATGTGAATTACATGTACATTTGATTATTTCAATTTTTAATTTGACACTAATAACGCAACTAATGTTTTTCCTTTCTAAAGAAGGAAGTACATAACTTTTTGGGGGTATGAGACTGCCATTTGGTGAAAAAGCCAGAAAATATGGCAAAGGGTTCAGGGGCCACTTAGGCCAATGATATTTTTGGCTCCCAAAAAGTCAGAGATCTGCCGATAGTCGGAAAAATCTCATCCTTGCTTATCTCACAGCTGGCACTATAAACAATAGGATAATTTCACTTGTTTTTTTGCTTACACACATACAGGGGTTTATTATATCTCGGCTACACCCTGATATATTTACGCTCCTGTATGTATTATAAAAGACATATGTCCCTAGACCAGTCTTCTTACCTGATCTGCCACAGTCGGCACACGATACCAGCTCCTCCGACACCTTGGTTTTCTTGTTGAACGTTTCATCGCCCAGACAGAAGTCACAGTAGTTGTTTGGGGAGTTCTTGTGGCGGCCAGATTTTGTACCTGATGGGGCAGTGCTAGTTCCAGCTGGAAGAAAACCAGGTCACAAAAACTTGAGTAAAACAAAATAAACCATCTCAATAGCTTTTCAAGATGTTTCATGTCTAGGATCACATATCCAACACCAAATATCTATGAAAATATAACATGTGGTTTGTTAAGCTTACCTTTCCAGTACACTTGTTTAAAAATTAATTTCTACAAGTTTATTACCTTCAAACTGACATCACTGAATTATTGAAAGTTGCTATCAATTCAGTTGTATAAAAATACTTCATGCTTCACATTGTTATGGGCATAAAATTGGGCAAAAATCAAGCAAATATTGTAAAGCAACAAAGGTCAGCTTTATGTAAATCGGACAAGCTTTCTGAATGAAAACAAACATGATAAGAAGCAGATAAACAATATTGTATAGCAGTCTAACTTGTAAGTTATACCTCTACAAGCAAAACCCTATGTTATGCAGCTGTTTAGTTGTGTATATTAAGGTTATACATTATATTAGAAAAAAAAAAGGTATAATCCATAAGTTCCTGTTATAACTTTCATCAGTTGGCCAAAGTTTTCCAAATCTGTAAGAAGCCCATGATATTGCAAAGAAGTGAAAATATTACAACTACTGAACAAATACATATAGTCTGTACCATGTCCTATATAAGAAATTAAAATAGAAGTGTATGTGCCTTTTATGTTATACTGTGGAAGTTTAGGGTGCCCAATGTCAAAATCATAAAAAAATGTTTGTACATAATAATAAAGACAAGAAAATATGGAAGTGTTTTGAATCATTGCTGCACCTAAACCTCATTAAATTTTACTAACATTCCTCACATGCAAGAAATGTACATTTTAGTGATGACACAAGACAATAACAACTATAATCATGAATAAAAAATGGACATAGACAAGAAAGTGTGTAAACAAGAGATGACGGGACTGAAATGATGTTGACAATGGAAATGACCTGACTGCACTTACTACTGTAAAACTGTCACTTAGCAGTCATCTAATGAACTCACATGGTTTCTGCAAATCCAGGTCCTTTTAAACAGTGGTAAATATTCAGTTTGTGAGAAATCAGTCAAATGCATGAAGCCATGACAGTCAGTAAATGATCACCAAAGATACCAACATGCAAAAAACTCCAAACTTGTAAAATATTTCTGTCAAATCAGTCATGTACAAATTTAGAATGAGAGTTATTTCAAATTCATGATACAAAACTCTTGGCAAAGTATTTCTAAAAAATAACAGCCATGTACAACTGTGTAGTATCAGAGTAATTGGAAAAAGACGATTCCTGATACAAACACCCTGCACAATAAAATCCATTGAAAATAAAACCAATCATAACATTTGCCCAGACCAACTCATTCTATTTCAAGCAATTCAGTTACACCATCTGCTAATATATGGCCATTAAAGATAGTTCTCATCGAGAAAACACATCACATTATTAAAAACAGACGGACTGAAACTGTAATATTTTTACAAATTGCATTTTCCATGTTAGGAACCAACATAGCATTCTTTAAGGAGAGCCATTTACATCCACAGTTTAACCTGCATTAGACAAACTGCAGTTAGAAATAGAAAAAGCTTGAGAAATAGTAGAATGAGTTAGAGTGACATGGCAACTCGCTGTTACTATCATATTGTGGAATCTTTTACAATGTGTGTGGAATTTTAACTGATATAACCTGTCTTGATAAAATATAGGCTGTTATGGCTAGGACATTAACACCCCCACCCCCACCCCCAAAGGCAATGACATCCAAAGGCTGGATTTCAGTGACTATCCAACATTAATGTACAGAAACCATGTGATTTTTTAGATGGTCCCTCAAAAAAGATGCACAAGTCTACAGTGCAATGCATAGAGACAAATCAACAGAAAGAAAGANAAACCCACCTGCTTCTCCAGTCTCTATGTCTGTGACCTTGGTAATACTGATTTAACAATAAAACCCACCTGCTTCTCCAGTCTCTATGTCTGTGACCTTGGTAATACTGATTTAACAATAAAACCCACCTGCTTCTCCAGTCTCTATGTCTGTGACCTTGGTAATACTGATTTAACAATAAAACCCACCTGCTTCTCCAGTCTCTATGTCTGTGACCTTGGTAATACTGATTTAACAATAAAACCCACCTGCTTCTCCAGTCTCTATGTCTGTGACCTTGGTAATACTGATTTAACAATAAAACCCACCTGCTTCTCCAGTCTCTATGTCTGTGACCTTGGTAATACTGATTTAACAATAAAACCCACCTGCTTCTCCAGTCTCTATGTCTGTGACCTTGGTAATACTGATTTAACAATAAAACCCACCTGCTTCTCCAGTCTCTATGTCTGTGACCTTGGTAATACTGATTTAACAATAAAACCCACCTGCTTCTCCAGTCTCTATGTCTGTGACCTTGGTAATACTGATTTAACAATAAAACCCACCTGCTTCTCCAGTCTCTATGTCTGTGACCTTGGTAATACTGATTTAACAATAAAACCCACCTGCTTCTCCAGTCTCTATGTCTGTGACCTTGGTAATACTGATTTAACAATAAAACCCACCTGCTTCTCCAGTCTCTATGTCTGTGACCTTGGTAATACTGATTTAACAATAAAACCCACCTGCTTCTCCAGTCTCTATGTCTGTGACCTTGGTAATACTGATTTAACAATAAAACCCACCTGCTTCTCCAGTCTCTATGTCTGTGACCTTGGTAATACTGATTTAACAATAAAACCCACCTGCTTCTCCAGTCTCTATGTCTGTGACCTTGGTAATACTGATTTAACAATAAAACCCACCTGCTTCTCCAGTCTCTATGTCTGTGACCTTGGTAATACTGATTTAACAATAAAACCCACCTGCTTCTCCAGTCTCTATGTCTGTGACCTTGGTAATACTGATTTAACAATAAAACCCACCTGCTTCTCCAGTCTCTATGTCTGTGACCTTGGTAATACTGATTTAACAATAAAACCCACCTGCTTCTCCAGTCTCTATGTCTGTGACCTTGGTAATACTGATTTAACAATAAAACCCACCTGCTTCTCCAGTCTCTATGTCTGTGACCTTGGTAATACTGATTTAACAATAAAACCCACCTGCTTCTCCAGTCTCTATGTCTGTGACCTTGGTAATACTGATTTAACAATAAAACCCACCTGCTTCTCCAGTCTCTATGTCTGTGACCTTGGTAATACTGATTTAACAATAAAACCCACCTGCTTCTCCAGTCTCTATGTCTGTGACCTTGGTAATACTGATTTAACAATAAAACCCACCTGCTTCTCCAGTCTCTATGTCTGTGACCTTGGTAATACTGATTTAACAATAAAACCCACCTGCTTCTCCAGTCTCTATGTCTGTGACCTTGGTAATACTGATTTAACAATAAAACCCACCTGCTTCTCCAGTCTCTATGTCTGTGACCTTGGTAATACTGATTTAACAATAAAACCCACCTGCTTCTCCAGTCTCTATGTCTGTGACCTTGGTAATACTGATTTAACAATAAAACCCACCTGCTTCTCCAGTCTCTATGTCTGTGACCTTGGTAATACTGATTTAACAATAAAACCCACCTGCTTCTCCAGTCTCTATGTCTGTGACCTTGGTAATACTGATTTAACAATAAAACCCACCTGCTTCTCCAGTCTCTATGTCTGTGACCTTGGTAATACTGATTTAACAATAAAACCCACCTGCTTCTCCAGTCTCTATGTCTGTGACCTTGGTAATACTGATTTAACAATAAAACCCACCTGCTTCTCCAGTCTCTATGTCTGTGACCTTGGTAATACTGATTTAACAATAAAACCCACCTGCTTCTCCAGTCTCTATGTCTGTGACCTTGGTAATACTGATTTAACAATAAAACCCACCTGCTTCTCCAGTCTCTATGTCTGTGACCTTGGTAATACTGATTTAACAATAAAACCCACCTGCTTCTCCAGTCTCTATGTCTGTGACCTTGGTAATACTGATTTAACAATAAAACCCACCTGCTTCTCCAGTCTCTATGTCTGTGACCTTGGTAATACTGATTTAACAATAAAACCCACCTGCTTCTCCAGTCTCTATGTCTGTGACCTTGGTAATACTGATTTAACAATAAAACCCACCTGCTTCTCCAGTCTCTATGTCTGTGACCTTGGTAATACTGATTTAACAATAAAACCCACCTGCTTCTCCAGTCTCTATGTCTGTGACCTTGGTAATACTGATTTAACAATAAAACCCACCTGCTTCTCCAGTCTCTATGTCTGTGACCTTGGTAATACTGATTTAACAATAAAACCCACCTGCTTCTCCAGTCTCTATGTCTGTGACCTTGGTAATACTGATTTAACAATAAAACCCACCTGCTTCTCCAGTCTCTATGTCTGTGACCTTGGTAATACTGATTTAACAATAAAACCCACCTGCTTCTCCAGTCTCTATGTCTGTGACCTTGGTAATACTGATTTAACAATAAAACCCACCTGCTTCTCCAGTCTCTATGTCTGTGACCTTGGTAATACTGATTTAACAATAAAACCCACCTGCTTCTCCAGTCTCTATGTCTGTGACCTTGGTAATACTGATTTAACAATAAAACCCACCTGCTTCTCCAGTCTCTATGTCTGTGACCTTGGTAATACTGATTTAACAATAAAACCCACCTGCTTCTCCAGTCTCTATGTCTGTGACCTTGGTAATACTGATTTAACAATAAAACCCACCTGCTTCTCCAGTCTCTATGTCTGTGACCTTGGTAATACTGATTTAACAATAAAACCCACCTGCTTCTCCAGTCTCTATGTCTGTGACCTTGGTAATACTGATTTAACAATAAAACCCACCTGCTTCTCCAGTCTCTATGTCTGTGACCTTGGTAATACTGATTTAACAATAAAACCCACCTGCTTCTCCAGTCTCTATGTCTGTGACCTTGGTAATACTGATTTAACAATAAAACCCACCTGCTTCTCCAGTCTCTATGTCTGTGACCTTGGTAATACTGATTTAACAATAAAACCCACCTGCTTCTCCAGTCTCTATGTCTGTGACCTTGGTAATACTGATTTAACAATAAAACCCACCTGCTTCTCCAGTCTCTATGTCTGTGACCTTGGTAATACTGATTTAACAATAAAACCCACCTGCTTCTCCAGTCTCTATGTCTGTGACCTTGGTAATACTGATTTAACAATAAAACCCACCTGCTTCTCCAGTCTCTATGTCTGTGACCTTGGTAATACTGATTTAACAATAAAACCCACCTGCTTCTCCAGTCTCTATGTCTGTGACCTTGGTAATACTGATTTAACAATAAAACCCACCTGCTTCTCCAGTCTCTATGTCTGTGACCTTGGTAATACTGATTTAACAATAAAACCCACCTGCTTCTCCAGTCTCTATGTCTGTGACCTTGGTAATACTGATTTAACAATAAAACCCACCTGCTTCTCCAGTCTCTATGTCTGTGGCCTTGGTAATACTGATTTCTTCCAGAGGCACAGCTCGCTTTTTCTTCCTCCACCGTTTGGCAGGGTATGAATAGATCTGGCCAGCACGGGTCCCTGAAATCACAGCATCACAGAGTTTTCATTATATCAAAATCATATTCAAATTATGAGATCTCAAGGCTCTTAATTCTTATAATTACATTGAAAATTTAAAAATCATTAAGCCCTGACAATTTCTCTTATATAATTTTAAAAGTTAAAGATGACATCTTCCACATTTTCTTGACTACACAGGCACCCTACCTGGCATTCTCTGTCTGTAACTGACCCATAGATTACTACACAGGCACCCTACCTGGCATTCTCTGTCTGTAACTGACCCATAGATTACTACACAGGCACCCTACCTGGCATTCTCTGTCTGTAACTGACCCATAGATTACTATGTCTTTGTGCCACTGCAGTATTGGAGTCAACATATGGCAGTCGCATCTGACTTTCCAAATACAATCTGCTGTTGTAACTGGCAGCATTTTCTATGGCCTCCTTGTACAACTGCTCTGGGGACAACGGAACCACAGGCAAACTGAAATACAACAAAACCATGTGAGGCGCATGTGGCATTGATGTGCAGGTTGCAATGCTGTATACCGCACATTTATAATTTACATGCAGCATTGCAATATATGACTCTCTTTACTTTACAAGTCTTTACAGAGGCGTATGGCTTAAATGTGAAATGACACTGAACGGCTGTTTCAGTTATCAAATTAGACAACATAAACAACAAACAACACCCCTAAAATGCATACTACTAACAATATAATGATATAGCAAATTGACTCAGAAATAACTCATAATTGGATAAAAGATATTTTTATTCATGAGGTGATGAGTGGCATTGGGTATTCGGTGTTTCCCTTTAAAAATAGTCAAAATAAGAACAATTGAAAAACCCAACTGATCATGCTTATGGTATAATGTGAAAAACTCATACTTTTACCAATCACATGTCATGACTACAGCGAAAAACGAACATTAAAGACATCTATACCTGGAACCTTTGTTTCGTGCAGGAGTAGCCATATTTGCAAGATAGTCTAATGATCAAGACAGTGTTTCAAATATCTGCCATTAGAATACTGATTTTGTCTATGTATAATTATGAATGTATATTTGAAGGATTTTTTGGGGAAAATTGGCAACTTCTTTTTTTATATTAACCGCAATCATCATACATTATCTTGTTTAGTAGTGCCACCTCGCGTCACAAGGTTCTTCTCGCGAGACTCGAGCAGCGCGATATTTCATTCTGCTACCCAAACAATGAGACATGTTCGTTGAGTTTTATGTCAAACAAACTTTTTAAAGGCAATTGGATTATTCTGCAATTGAAGTAACGGGAAAAAATAAGGAACGGAATTATATCAAGGTTTGTATTTTATTTAAACATGAATTTGATGTTAGATTTACTCTGGGCATATTTTGGGTGAAATTTGATCTGTGAAACAGGTTGATAGAAAACCGACTACTGCTGCTCCAGAACAACGTACACACACAGTGCTACGTTGTAGTTTAACAGCTGAGCTTGGCGTTATGTCACAGGATGAGGTACTTATATATACTGACTGTCATGAAATCCTTACACGGTAGAAATGATTGAGATCTTCATGTCAGTTGTCATTGTCTTTTTTTTTTATGGCTGAATACAGGGTATATTTCAAATTAAAAATTAAATTTATTTTGAATTGATTTAAATTGATAATTGCAGCCATTATATTACATAAATGATGTTTCATTGAGGTAATAAATTTCCCTTGAGAAAACAACAGATTGTGGTATTTTCCCCAAAGGACCACTTACAAATTTGAACATATTGGCTTTTTTTTGGGTCAATGTGATATATTAAAGGGGAGCATTTTTCTACTTTTGAATGGGGAAAAAACAGAATGCAAAATTTTCTGGTGCACATTTCATCAAATGAAACATGATAAATAAAACTCTTAAAGAAGCAATTTCTGAATTCCTAAACATTTTAAACAGTGCGGAATGTATAGTATGTAAAAATAAATTATAGAGTCGCGTACATATCTGATTAAAATTGGATGTGGATTATTCTCAATATTATAATTTCAATTTTCAAGTGGTGCTTAATGATAATACTTTACCTTTTGTTTATTATTTTTAATCATTTAATTGGCAGAAAGGAATAATAATGATAATAGAAATTTAATAGTAATAATTGATAAAGAAAAATTAAAAATGTGTGAGGATAATTTTTAAAAAATGTAATGGTATTTTAACAATTTAGCACTGATTTGATGTAATTGCAGTAAATGATTGAGGTTAATTGAGAGAGTCTGGGTGGTTAGAGTTTTAGTAGAAATCGGGTTTTAAATGCTGAAGTGAAAAGGTTGCTGTCTTATGAATAAAGCCGACTATCATATTTTAATGCTAAATTCTAGAAAAATTATGAAAAACTTGAAATGGAATAATAGAAAAAATTACAAAATACATCAATGAACAAATTAAGTTGTTCATCCTAACAAGAAAAAATTAATGTTTCAGTATAGAAATAAACTGCCTTCTTCTGTTATCAATAATAAATTGAACAACATACTGGATCACATAGAAAGTGCAGTGCAGTCAAAGTAATGCAGAGTAATGGTGCAGACACCATGTGTTGGCAGTCAAAGAAGAACAGCAAAAAATAATGGTAGCCCAGTTCTAAGGAAGCTAAGAAATTCACCTTTGCAAGGCATGCGTGAAGACCTAAGTTCAGGAATATGTTCCTCAGACCAAAGCTGGTGGTACTATATAGAACCTGTACATTAAGATGTGATGTTCTAACACTTACCTGCCCTCCATGTTAGTGCCTTGCCCTCCTTGCTGTACCTCTCCAGTGTATACCCTGGCTATTTGCATAGGTATATTTGGTATTTAGCTTAGAAATTGTCTTCACAACTTAGGGATGGGAGGTTGCATAAACCTTGTAAAGAAGAGATTAGCTGGTGGCTCTAACTTGACCCCTAGTTTGCCTGGTTTTCTGTCTCCCTCATTCTGTGTGCCAGTGCCAGTCCCAGCTAAAACCTGCCAGCAAGCTGTATTGAACACTTGAGATATGAACTAGTCAAAGGTCTGTGTAAAAACTCATGAAATTCACGGTAAATGTGATTTTGTTGGTGACTGCATTAACCTTGAACATATAGTTTGAATTGGCTGGAGTAACTGGTGTAATTGGCTGCAGAGGAGACATAATAGGAAAGTTTGCCTGTATTCTAGAGGTAGACTGAAATCTAGGCTGTGAAACTCAGGGTGAACAGTTTAGGGTGTAGAGAGAGCCGAGCTGCGACAAAACTAGGGTGTTTATTGCTCTTGTTTAACTTAATAAACATTCCCAACATCACCTGCCTTGGTTTTATAACAGAATTTGCTGGCTGCTATAATGGAATTACTCCAAGAGAAAATCTGATTTAAGCTTCTCCTAAATTGTTTCAGTGGAGAGAGTGTCAAGAAGGGACCTTGGTGTAAAGGGGATTTCCAGCTCTGTAGAGCATTGGAAGTTTACAATTAAGGAGACACTGTAGCTCATTATCTACTTGCCAGAATAATAGGACTTCTTGAAAAAACAAAAAATAAATTTTAGGAAATAAAAGAATGTTTTCATCCAGCGATGTACTATATTTGTTATTCTTGCAAAGGAGGAAGAAAATTGCATTATATTTTAAATACCTCTGACACTTAGTTTATAATAACTAAATACATAAATTACATAATTGCCATAAGTCATTTTGTCAGCAAGATTTTCTTGAAGACATATTCTGCCTTCTAAAAAACCTCCAACCAAGTAATGTACTAATTCCCTGGGATGCTTAGTTCAGGTAGCTGGAATGTTCGCTAAAATTCAGGTAACTTGCAGATATTAACGGACATTTTCTTTGTTTATTTTATTCATTAACGTCCCATTACCTGTTTGAGTCAACAAGCCTAGAGCAGCGGTAAATTCAGTAGTTTCTCCCATGTTGACAGTAAGTGGCTGCAGTCATAAGCCATAGGACAACAGCTAAACCTAATTCTTACTGCTTCACTTCACAGTCTGAAAAGAGGGGCTACTGACACTTTGTGCAAAGAATTTTGTATGCGTTATGCAGGTAAAAGGTTTTCAGTTATTCGGTCAGAGTTTATTATCAGAGAGTGGTATTAATTTCATGAGTAAATGTAGAATGAAGTGTTCATATTTATATTGTACTGGTAGGTAGATGAAAGTTGAAATGTTTGATCTGAATTTATTGTTTGGAAAGATTTAGAATGTCAAGTTCAACAAATGAGTAAGGGAACAGTTCATAGATATAAATGTCATTTGGTAGGTATATCAAGTTCAGGAGATAATGTTTTGTGTTGTGAAGTAGAAGTCACAGTTCAGCAGAGTGATAACTGCAGTACAGGGAAGAACATGATATTGTTGCTGGTGAATAATGGATGAAAGGTTTCCAAAATCTGTGATGTAGAACTGAGCCGTCAGTAATTGTAATGCTTGTATTTAATTCTCTACACACTCCATACTGATAGAGCTAGCTTAGAGCTATATTTTCATCCACTCCTCAGAAAGCTGTACTGTAAGTGTTTAATGTAAATTTTGGTTATACTAGTACATGTATAGGTTTTTGGTCATTTTGGTTTCTGTGTGACAGAAATTTGTTTGGGAAATTGTGTCTTTAATAGTATTTATATCCCTTAACTTGAGGAAAAATAATAAATTATCATAAGCTAATATGTTGTGCAAATACAGTGAAATTTAATTTTTTAAAAGGTTATTTGCCAAAGCAGCTTTCGTTAAAAGTTTTGAAAAATCCTCTCATCTTTACATCTTGCCTGGTAAATTACAGAGCTGTGTCCATGTAGATGTAGATTGTAGACTTTCATCCCTAGAATACATGGTTTCACTTGACCTGGGAGGGTTTGTTTGTGTTAGCAACAATATTCAGTGAATTCTCAACTGCATTTAGTTATAGTCTCAACTCTCCTATCAGTCAAATAGTTTGCACTCTTCCATAAGGTTACACAAGTGTTACCAGCTGACATTTTGTGTGGTAAACCAGTATTTTTATAGGTATTTATAAATGTTTACAATAGATAATTCATTTTATATATGGACAAACTACCAATTTTGGGTTATTGTAAAAATTTCAACCCCAGTCCAATTTCAGCAAATATACTGTAACTTCAAGTTTTCATTCTGAAACCTTTGCAGGAATTTTAAAATGAACTTTCAGGCGTGGAAGCATAGGACTTCACATAATGTATTGAAATTATCATCTATCAATATTATGTGACCACTAGGGTCATTTGGTGTACATTGAAATGGTCAGTTAGTATATTTCACACCTCCCCCCTCACCCCCCCCCCCTGGCATGGGGCTGGTCTGTTGTGATGATAAACCATACATTTTTTATGAGCAGTGACTAATCACTGCTGCCATTGTTCTACAGCTCTAATCAATAAGGTGCGACAAATAGCACATTTATACCTCATAATAACCAGACACTGATGAGATTCACTAAAATTAGTCTAGACAATTATTAAATTAATTCCTTTAGAATATCGTTCATAAACGTGTATGAAATGTGATACTGAATTCAAGGGTGATGATACTTATATCTTCAGTTCTAGGTATAAAACTCTTGTATTATGTATATAATACTAGGTTGATAATTGTGTATTCTGTGTCTTGCCACAGTAGCATTTGTCATATATACCTTCAACCTGCACAGAATTATAAAACACTTTGGTTGTACAGTGGCTGCTGGCAGTCCTTGAAAGCAGGAAACATAAATGACACATATTAATGGCAGCATACCAAGAGTAACAATAGATATGTGACAGAGTTCTAGATGGTGGTGCCACTCTCTCATTGCCTGGGGGACTTCTGGAGATAAGACATCACAGTGAACTGGTGGGGAGCCATTGCCAGCACCTGCTGTTAAGGTGTTATATCTACAAACTTGGTACAATTACTGTATTTAGTGGTATATATACATGTATACTCTAGTAAAANTCTCTCTCTCTCTCTCTCTCTCAAAACTAGACATGAGCCGCAGACAAAGCACAGTCATATTATTGAAAAAAAAAAAAAACTTTTCAAGTGATCAAAGTAAATGTTTCTTTTCAAAAATCACTCAATAATACAAACACTGCATGGGTATGCACCTTTTCTTACAATTGATTGTAAAAGGACAAGAACACTAAACAGGAAGAGATTCAGCTATTGATTTTTTATCGGAGATCAATGCTTGATCAATCCAAGTTCAGATTGTTTGTGAAAGTGTCAATGTTCTGAGACCTTAGGTTTGTGAAGTTCAGGTGGAGATGAAGTCCAGTCTGGTTATTTAGTCATACCCTTTGTGTGGTCATTTTGTTACCTAGGGTCAAGTTAAGTTGTTTTAGTAATTGCAGCTTTCTAAGTAAAAAATTCTTAAAAGCAAAATAATCAGATTAGATATCAGATTTTTTCAGACAATATTTAGCTCAAATTTTCCATATCAAATACCTTCCACAAAATGATAAAAAAGTCTAAAAACAGTAAAAGCATTATTTTAATATGTGAAAGATATAAGAATATAACTTTGACTAAAGATGATCAATATTATAAGTTAAGAAATTATTTAAATTTTTTTGTCTAACTTACCCTTGATTTAGTGAAAATTTATCATTAAGCAATTTTGAAAAAAAAAAAAAAATTAAGAGTGACCCAAAAAATAAAAATGACATACTCTGTACATAGATATTTAGTAGTAGAAAAATAGAAATATTTAAGGTGTTTAGACACAACAGCCAATCTTTAGAACACTACTGTCAGTGACTATATTTGGCATAAGTCAATGAAGTACAGAATATTATACCAGATTATGTAGGGGTAACAGCATACATTGTTATGTTCATGTAAATTGTTACAATCATGATATTTCTGGTCATTTGACGTAAGGGTGGCCGCGGGATTATAGCCGTCTTGATGTCATATATAGCTTTCTATCAATAACCACTTAAATCTAATGCTATTTAAATTTATGTACACAGTCATTTAAATCCTACACAGTACACACCACAATGCAGTTCACTATTGTAAATATTTCAGAAAGGACATATTGTAAAGGGTGGATATTTGTCCCTATGAAGGTAACAAGGGTTTACTGTTATTCTATTAGTACCCTTGTTTCTTTAACTCTGACCTAATTATTGACAGATCACATAAGGGTAGAATTTTAGGTTTTATTATAGTAAAATGTATACACATTCTTGTGGTTTATGGTCCCAGGTGAAGTAAAAGATACATTGGCCACTGAATTTTCGTCTCTCAAGAACAGTTCGCCATGTTCCAGGAAACTTCACTAAATACAACTACATCTATTACACATTTAAGTTTTGACCTAATAGCCTAAATAACAGTCATTTGTTGTTCAATACAAAAAAGGGTATTCAATAGTACTAGTAGATTTATGTAATATTGGTCTCGGCTGTAATGAAGCTTTTTGTAATTTCTTTGACGATGTTTTCTTTGCAGACTGCCACAGCCTCTATTGAACTTTGAAAAAATATACAAAAATTTCAAAGCTAATTAAAATTGGAATTAAGAAGTGGGGTTGGCCTGCAGGTTCTTACTACATCATAATGTCCTTTTATTGACCCCAATCTCTCTCTCTCTCTCTCTCTCACACACACACACACACACACACACACACACACACACACACACACACCCTTGGCAGTGATACACATTGTAATTCACCTCCCAGCCCCATACTGTATATACTACCCAATATCACATTGTGACCAGTTGTTTAGGTCATGTGGGAAAGGTGACAGCCATTGTCCTGTAGTTCTTAGATGGAATCAGTATTGAATAAACAGATTGGTTACTTGAGTCCACATTACTACCACTGGGTCACTGCTACCATACAGGGTGTGTTTTTAGGCATCAGTGAACAGTTTCTTTCCTGTCCTATGTGCTAGCTTCAACATTGGACACAGCTAGAATAATGTTAGATAACTGTTTTTTGCTTGACTTACTGAAATTATATAGCTTATGTCATGTTTCGAATTATTGAACCATCCAAATGGTTGAATAAATTAAATGGATTGAGGAATGTTGTGCAAGACAGCAGCTAAAGTGTATAGTAGTTATATGTACGTACAGTGAATAACTGTGTGTGTATATATATATGTATAAGACATTGTAGATACTACACAGATTTCTTAGTATGTTATTCATGCAGCTTTCCCAATGCAATGCTACAGCTGTTACTTCACTTCACTTCTCCACAGAATATGCACCAATCATCACCTCCATTTTAAATTGAAAAATATTGCCTTGCTGCTGGTATTAGCAGTGACCTCTCTACAAGGTCTCTTACTTGACTATATTCAGTTTGGAAAAAAAATTAAATTCTGCTTTTGCTGTTATGACTGTATGAATTAAAAAATTTCACTAATCCTGGGATGAATTTTAGTTAAAGCTTGTAATTGCATGAACAAATTTCAATTAATTTTTATCAGAGTATATAACATCCATTTTGTTGTGTGGCTGAATAGTTATTAGTTTAACTGCAGCTGTAAAAGACAGAAACACTTTGAAAGAGATAGACTGAAAGCAAATTAGTTTAACTGCAGCTGTAAAAGACAGAAACACTTTGAAAGAGATAGACTGAAAGCAAGCAATTGGTAATAATTGTACGTACAGTATTGCTGAAATTTTCAGGCAGAAATTTTCAGAGATATGGCCTTTTAGCCCCCTTCCCCCAACCTAAAGCATAGTACTTTACTTACACCCCATTTCCACAGATTTTAGATCGATCTATCCCTGTGGGGAGTCTCACTAGATTACTGGCAGCTTAGCTGGCTAATTAAGCATCTGTCCTGCCTACTAAAAGCTGTAAGGGGGTAATTAACTACCGTGCTCAGCTGACATCAGTTTAGCGTGAACCTCTAGGGATTTAGGTCAATCGAGATGGATCGATCTATATCTATGGGAATGCACTCTTAGTCTTAAGTTTTTCAAACAACCCTATTGTAAGAAGAGCAGTAGTTGACATATCAGCAGTCTCACAGTGAGATATATTTACACTTGTCAACCCCTCAGTGGGTAGCTGCTTGTACAGAGATGTATCTTTACTGGTGTCTTGATCATTTTAGGTGAGCCTGAATTGTTAGTACAAAAATTTAACATGTCTTGATCATTTTGAATGAGTTGGAATTGTTTGCACAAAAAATTATCTTGTCTTGATCATTTCAGATGAGTTGGAATTGTTTGTACAAAAATTTATCTTCTCTTGATCATTTCAGTTGAGCAGAAATTGTTAGTGCAAAAATTTATCTTGTCTTGATCATTTCAGATGAGCTAGAACTGGACGAGCTCTGTTCCAGTATGCCACAGCCTGAGACTGAGGGAGAAGATCTGGCGGAACAGCTGACAGAGGTAAAAACTTCAGACAGAAATACCACAAACTATTTACAGAAAATAATTTAACATTTTAGCAATTGATTAGCATTACCCATATTAACACCCCATTTATTTTACGTGCAATAAAGGTGTTATTTTTATCTGCCTGGAGAAAGACGCCTGAAAATGTGATGACTTCCCTAATGTTGCATGTTGGTACTATAATGTTCACTTTTTACTGTAATGAGAAAAAGACTGATAAAATATCTTCTAACTGCCCTCTAATTTGGATCTTTGCCAAAGTCCACATTCATTTCAAAAAGCAGAAACTGAGAAGTCAAAGGTGAACATATTTGCTCAAACTGTGTAATTTAGACACTAACAAAGCCTTGCAGTTGATATTGTAATCCCAGTGAAATAAAGCATACATGTGGCAAATCAAGTGAAAAATTAGGGCAGCTATAAAGCCGGATACTTTTCAAAGATCATGAAAGTAAAGGGTGCGGGGTTTGCAAACTAGACACTGGCTTATAAAATGACTTGAAAGAATGAGACAACAAATTAGGGCGTAGTCTTTGTCCTGCCTTTGTCTCAGACTTTCAGATAAAAAGGCCATACAAAATATTGGTTGTTGTCTCAGGAGATGAGTGAAGTTTGTTCAAACAACATCCACACACCAGAAAGTAATCCAATTTGTATTTGAACAGCAGGCTAATTTTACATTGGTTTGAAAGTCTTTCAGGAAGCTGTTTTTTTAGTGGGGCATGTCGGATTTCAACAGCTACATGCAGTGAGATTTGTTGGTCGTTATTCACTTGATTTGAGTCATTTCAGCAGAGTATTGATTGACTACTCTTTGTATACAACATATGCTATCAAATGGGAGGCCTTTAAAACAGGGAGTGAAAGTTCAAATATTGTGCAGAATATTGGACTCTAGTTCTCAGTGTCTTTTAGAATTTAAGGGGAGGATAACTGTTATATTAATTTATAATGACTGTCCTGAAAGAAGGACAAGTAAAAGGATTTGAGGGGGAAGGAGGAGGGGGGGGGAGAAATGATTTATGTCAAATTGTCTTCAAATTTGTGAAAATATTTGTTAAAAAATATGTTCAATAATAAGGGTTAATTTTAAAATTAACCCTTTCAATTTTCTTTTTTCTGGTGTATGATGTTTTTTTTAAAAATCTGAATTAGTTTATTTAATTATATGTCACAATAACTGATATTGCATTGCCTAAGGAAGTTGGAAAGGTGGGGGTGGGGTATTTAATGGTATTTTTAGATATGGCTCTGAGGACACACAGTATACGTACCATGTTAAATTATTGCCAGCACTGTTGACCACTGTAGTGAATACAAAATAAAATATTTAAAAAAAGCTATTTACACCTTAGAACTGTCAGTAAGCCCCACATGTGTAAAGCTGGTCTGTGGGGCCCTAACAGGTGTAAAAGGGTATATCTTCCTGGAGAAGATTACTCATATACCTGTATTGGAACTGAACAGGTATTACAAGGTATATATATTCCTAGAAAGAATTCCTAGGAGGCCAGTATTGGCTCTGAACAGGTATAGAGAGGTAAATATTCCTAGAGAGAATTTCTTGGAGGCCAGTATTGGCCCCGAACAGGTATAGAGAGGTAAATATTCCTGGAGAGAATTCCTAGGAGGTCAGACTTCATGAGGATAAAGATAGCATTTTCTACTGGTGATACATACATCTCTGTCTAGGTGAACATTTTCCAGGTAATAGAGTACAGGGCTTTTCACAATTTCCTGTCTTAATGAAAAAGATTGAACAAAAGCANACTGATTGCTTGGGTCATTAGGGCTTACTTGATTGCCTGTCAATCATTCTGGCAGTGCTAGCGGTAACCCCTTGAAGTTACTAACAGGAGGTGAGATTGATACAAAAATAAGATTTTCTGACATCCAAATACATGCAAACAAGCTAATTTCAACCGGCAAAAGAGTACCCATCTTCGCGATCGTCAGAACGATAACAGGTAAAGCTGTCAACAATTTTATTTGCTTATATGGACAATTAACTTCACTGAAAGGGTTTTTGCTCGTTTTCTTTGCTTTCAATATTGACGAGATAGCGTTATCTTAACAAGCTTTAACTATCTACCTGTACACCTGAGGGAGACCAAATTCACCATGCTAATTATGAACAGTATGCTCTAAAAGTGCTTTTTAAGAAATTTTGATTGATCCTCTCTTTTCTAATTTATAGACTTTGAAAGTGAAAATTCCCTAATATTTTGATGTAATTTCACGTTTTTATAGATAAAATCAACAATAAGTGTCTGAAGAAAAATCCCTGACTCCATGCTGTAGTACTTTGTTCAAGTGTCATAATGACATCAAAAGCAAGTTTATAGCTGTCCAGGTGCCTGAGAAAATCAGGTGTATAAAAATGGTGTTTTTGTCCCCAAAATCCCAATATTACGTCACACGATGAAGTTAAAGCTGTGTTCCAAGCATAATTAGATATTTTGAAGATACGTTAAATGAATGTGACAGGAATAAAAAAGCCAAGACCTTTATTTTAAGAGAAAATCTCAAACCTACATTCCCTCCTTAACCATATTTACTGGTGATGACTTATACAGTGTAGTTAAAGAACTGGTCAGATTACCACTGTTAGACAAAATGTTTTGCTCTGGAGAAAGTTTAAACATAGCAACTTTTGAAAAATGGCCCTTTATGTGGTGTTCATATGGGTCTGCCTCTCTGTACTGAAATTTGAAAAGTGTGAAATAATTCAGTTTGGTAGCCCATAATATTTTTTTATTTGCTTTATTAATAATGGATTATTTTAAGATAAATATTTGACATGCTGTTGGGAGCCAAATTGAGCTCATGCTGACACAGGGTTTGGACAGCTCCTAGAGATGAGTTCCCCATTTTGTGAGCAATTGTGTCTGAAACTTTGAATTTTTTTAAAGCTGTTTGAAAGAAACAACATTCTTGCATAGGTTCATTCAGAAACACTGTCATATATCAACTTGCCTGTTGTTTGATTTAATACATGCAGAGTGGTAATTTTGTTTTCTTCCATATTTCCAGCTCCAGTCCATGATGTTGGAACTAAAGGATGGGTTTGTTCACGCCATGGAGGAACTCTCCAAGATACAGAATGGAGACACCGCTGTACAAGAGCGCTACGAGGCGTCCAAGGTGGAGCAGGAGAAACAGCTGCAGGACATTAAGGATATGGTGAACTCACTAAAGGTAATGTATCCAGGGGGGAGGGGGGGTGCACTGAGCTACTGAGCTGTGAGCCAGGGGGAGGTGGGGGTGCAAATACTCAGCTGTGAGCCAGGGGCTGGTGGGCCACTTTGTTTGCTCAGAACTTTTTTATTAGACATCATTTGTGCAGTTTAAGGGTAAAAAAACATAATAAGCTCTTCTTCTTGAAATTGTGTATCATAAGAGTAATTGATTATGAATATGGGTATTTTTCATCCAAATCGATATCTTTTTTATTTTCCACTTACAAAAGCTCATTATGTCTAGGACAGCATACCTGAGTACTCTTGTACCTTGAAATGTGCGTTGTATTCCCCCCTCACCTCCCGGGTATATAGTCCTCACATCTTAGGTATATACACTTCACCTCTCAGGTATAGATACCTGAAGTACAGATCATATCTCAGTGAACTGGTGCAGGTTTTATTCTCATAGCCATGTTGGAAACATGCTTAGTGTACAATAAGTAAAGAATAAAACCAGGCACAGACTTGGCCCAGTGTGTCTGATACAATAGGAAGGTGCTGAATAACTGCATTGATTTCACTGGGATGACTCTATGAAGAGCATTCTCTACACTGAGAAGAGTCGATAACTAAGTTCAAGTCTCAGTTGATACAGCTTATTATCTGTGAACTAAGACTTTGTCACAGCCAGGGGTGTAGATACCCTGATTTGTTATTTTTTATTGTGGGTTTTTTGGCGTTTTTTAGTCATTTGGGGTTAATAGAAGGATTTCTTCAATTCCGACACAGTAAAATGGCATCTGCATTGAAATTTTTCAATACTGTATATGATCAACCAATTTGCCTTTATTCTGAACATCATGTAATTTTCTACTTAATCCCACAGTTTGAATAAGTTTTGTGAATTCACATCTGCTCTCATCTTTTTTTTCTAAGTTTTTTAAAAACTTAGCTGTCTGTGATTTGAGTTGATTTGACTAGTCAGTGTAATCTCTTCTGACGTCTGCTACTGGAAATGTTAATGACTTAGAATTCAGAATTTATTGCAATATTTGTGTAACATACTTTCTTAAAGTGCACAAGAGCACATGGACCCATAATTGTTATACAGATTTCTGGCCTCTGCAAGAGTAGTCTGATTCAGTAGAGAGATGCTTCTGCTTTCTTCCAAACTTTTGTATGTTTAGAGAGAGAAGTTAGAGATAAGCTTATGATGTAGATAAGTTTCATATCTATGAACTATCTCCGTGATGTTATCCTAACTGTACTGAAGCCTGGAAGAAGCAGTGTAGAGCGTTAAGAATCCCTGGCTGGGCCTGTGATGGCAGTTGATAGAAATTTCTTTGGTTGACCTTTGCAATAGTGTCTGTAGCAGGGGCAGATTGAGGCTGTTTTCTGGATCTTCAAGAAGATGGTCAGACTTTCAAGTTTACATTGACGGGTATCTAATTTTTTCCTGTCAGAAGACAGTCCAAAATGGAGAATACTCAACAAAGATAATTTGGAAGACAGTCAGATCCCTGACTGGATCCCCCCCTGTGTAGAACTTTCTGCTTAGAAATGCAAGAAGCTGTATTGAACACCACAGATATCTTTTGACTCACGTCTTCTATAAACATGTCAGGCAGGTGGTGTGTCTGCGTATTAGAGAAAAAAAAAAAAAAAACAGAACAGACATTTACTTCTTGCTGGAGTCTTACCTGGAAATTTACCAAATGTTTTAATACACTACTGGCGTCATTGCTTTTACGTTGCATAGGAAGATTATTGAATGATCAACATATCAATTTTTCATGCTATCATTGCATCAGTGATATCTTTTGTTTTTGTTGCTAGCTGTTATAGGTTTTTTTAGTCATATATTGCTTATTTGGAGTGCATATTAAGAATAAAAAGAAAGATAATTTTTTTCATGCCTTTGGGACTCATTTCAGTGCTTTTGGAAAGTTGAAAAGATGTAATAAATGATTTCACAAGCACAAAGTCAGCAATGCTGGAGTCAAAATTTGATATTCGTCACCGCTATCCTTTTATGGATTGGATAATGACAAATAAGTGAAGCATTAAATGGCTGATAGCAAGCACTGTGCCAGCACCTGGTTCTGTAGTGAGATAATGTAGTTTGATATGTGACAGAAGTCACGTATTTGTAACTAGTATATGTCACATATATGACTGTGAAGTGCTCTCTCTTTGCTTCAGAAACCCCACCACCTGCACCTGGCTTTCATCTTGTTGATATTTTTCCTTTTGTTAGTGTCTGAACTAATAGAAAATATAGAGATCTGCAAGAAGAATTTAGATATTTTTCTTACTCAGAAACTACACAAAAAGCTGCAAGAAATTGAACAGCAGCATATGAAAAAAGCACTCTGTCTTTTATATCTCCTGCCACTCTGAGCTGATCAGGACACAGGGATGAACCTGCCATCATATCTCTTATAACTAAGCTAATTTGGCTCTGTTCACTGTTGTTTTACTATGGAAGGCAAATACAGAGCTTTCCACAACATCTGTATTCTGCCTCTCTTTAGAACACAGAACACTGGTCATGTTGATTTCTGTAGAGCACAGAGCTTCAGTAGAACACTGGCCATGTTGAATGTTCTGGGGGCTATTCTAGTCTTCTACCAAGTTCTTCAGACTTTACTGTACCAGATATATTTTAGTTTTTATAATTTAACATATGAACTGCTTGGAAGACTTGCAGTCAACACAGAGGTATGAGGAATGAGATAACGAGGTAGACTTATCTAGTCTTCATTAAGAAGTTGAATTATCTGGTCTTAATTGTGGAGTTGATATACTGTAATTTTGATATGATGAGCTTGCAAAATTAGCTAAACAGTCAGTTTCTCTATATTTGCACAAGCATCACACAGTATTCATAAACTTTCAAACAACATTTGTATAAAGTTAAATGTCTGTCTCCCCCTCTCTAGGACCAGTTATAGATAAAGTTTAATGTATGCCTTTCTTCCTCTAGGACCAGTTCCAGTCAGTATCCAGCCAGGTGATCACAGCTAATGAGAACCAGACTCACCTGAGACATCAGGTAGACAGACTCCAGCAGGAGAGAGAGGTGCTGCTGCAGGAGTTAGAGAGATCTGGAGCCATATCTAACCAACTCAGGTAGGGTTATAGTTCTTGTTCTGTAAGTTGGAAAGATGCCATCTCATTGTAAGCACATATTTTGAGTTTTCTTTGCAGCCACTGAATTCCGTACTTTACCACAGCCCAGGATCTTTGCACTCACTCTACCTCTCTTATTTCCACTTCTAGGCAGAAGTTTGGTAATGGACTCCATTCTAGCGATGCCAATCATGTGACCAGCGACCATGACAGTGGGGTCGCCACAACGTACCGTCCAGACGTGTCTTCTCATGGAGACGCAACGCCCCCTATGATCTCCCCCATGGTCCGCCCCTTTATAGCAGGCCTTCAGAATGCTAACCGTAAGTTGTCTGATATTCAAACATCATTTGGGAAATAATTTAACGTTTTTGTTTTTTTTTTAGATTTTAAGTCTTTTCACACTTTTTAGATATCTTTTCTTTTCCTTTACTATCTGTGCTTAGACTACTACGCTATCATATTATTGTGAACAGTGTTTTATTCATGTTTTTGGATATGTAAGACTCAAATTTGATGGGTACCTGTGTCACTTTGAAAATATTTTTTGTATATATAATTTGCAGGTCCTGAAGACAATTTTGAAGAGAATTACGACTCAGATTCATCTCTGATTGAGGCAGCCAATAAGAGTTTGAATCTCAGCCGTTCACTGGGTCAGAAGTGCCTGGATGTTGACCCGTCCAACTCTAGTGACGGCAGTGATAACGAGAAAGAAAATGTTTCTTCTGCACAGGTATTGTGCATTAATGTTCCTTGTGTATTGTGTTGTATAGCTATGAAGACAACAATTACCTGGTCTTTTTTCTCTCCAACATGAGTTATTTGACAAATAATAAGGTTCTGTAAGACTGTTTGATATCAATTTTAAATGATTTCATTTACTTACTGTTAAAGCATGTCAGTATGTCTTTTAAAAATAGTAGTTTATGCAAGACAAATATTTATCATGGTCTTACTTGTGACACATGTTAAATCTTATTATTATTACCTTTTTATTAAAAATTTCAGGGTTTTTCGTCACCAATGAACAGACACAAAAGTTCATTTTCACCAAAGAAACTTCCACCTCATGAATTATCAATTAGAGAAAGTACGTATTGAACTGGTAGAATTATCACTTAGGTCACCTTTTAACTTTCAAGGCAGTTTTTTTTTAAGTTTTGACCTTTAAGCTTCTCATTTAACTCTGAAATTTAATTCTAATAATTTTTTAACAAATTTTTAATCATTTTATTTTCAAATCAAACTTTATTATTATTATTTTACATTGATATCACTCTTAAGAATTTGGACAGAATCCAATTTCTGATGTATATTTTAAATATACAGATATGATTTTTTTTTCCTTGGAAAAGTGAAATTTTTAATTTTTTTATGCTGGTGCCAAAGATTTGTCAAGGTTAGGTGTTGGGCCCCATGATAAATGTTCAGAGGGTTTTTTAAACCTATCCTCATGTCTGCATATATAAGCTGAATAAATTAATATTATTATTATCTAGAACGAAATAATGATATCTGTAGTACCCAGAGTTTTGATGAAGGTGTGAGACTATACATAAGACAGTTTTTATAATCCATGTTTTCTCTCTCAGCTCAGCGTTCCCGGGTTGCCAGGGAGCTGTTGGAGACGGAGAGGAAGTACTGTAGCAGCCTCTGGACCATCGTGGACACCTACTGCCAGCCAATCAAACAGTCCGGCTGTACTGGGGCCAAGGACATAAGGTTGGTGAAATATATAGATTTCTGTACTAGAAATTTCCAACAGTCTGTCTGTACTGGAGCCAAAGACATAGGGATGGTGAAATATGTATACAGAGTTTATATCTCCCTTCCTGTAGTCTGATGTTCCTATCTAGTGTGTACAGACTAATAAAATATATGGATTTCTGTATTAGAAATATTATCAAGAGTTCATATGTTTCTTTCTGTAGCCTGACATTCCCATCTAGTGTGTATGGGCTAATGAAAGATATAGATCTCTGTATTATG
>NW_019773839.1:23685-41343 GCF_001039355.2 Lingula anatina | reverse complement strand
AAAAAAATTGATAAAAAATCATTTCGAAAAAAATATTCCATATTAAATGTCAAGTCTGTATATATAATTCAATTTTAGCAATATCTTGAGTGTTAATCAGGCCACAGTAAAGAACTACACATGAACCTTGCTTGTTTTCAATGGCAAAATTTGGCCCATAAACCCTGTGGTGGTTTACCCTGTTTCCACGATATCTTACCAGAAAAAAATAAACCGCAGACTGATTTTCTTGGAACTTTTCTCTTAATCAGAAAGGTATACCAAATTCAAAACATTTGAAACAATTACACAAACGACACGTTTTCAGTTTTAATTTTTTTACTGTAACGAGTGAAAACCTTTATACATGTATCTATAATCTCCAGGGTGACTCAACAGTTATAAAAGTATACTCTGATGATTAAGAAACAGGTGTTAAATTTCCAAAACACGCATTTGTTGGCCTACCTCAAACAAACACTATATATACTCCACTCACTTGTTAGCATTGCAAATAGTTACAGCCGGAAACTGCAGTTCCTTGGCGAACACCATGGTTATTTTAGTCGTCGTGTCGTATCTGAAGTAGGAAGCAAACCTGAAGTATATCTGCACCACAGCGACGACGAATCCCGCAGTGATCAAAGCGGTCCAGATTGCTTTCGCCACAAGATGGCGACTCTGATAGGCGCGGGCGAAGCCATGCGCAGAAGTGGATGTCGCAAAGGCCTCGATGGAAACTTGCGGCTCCTCCTTTGCTTTCTCTTCTTTTTCATTTCTAGTCGAGGTCATTTTAACCTGAATTACGTATAAAATAACTAACTAAATTTCCAATTCGACTATTGCAACTTAAAAAAGACGGACGGAAAAAAGCCAAGGCCCCTCTTCACATGGCCTATGTATATTTTTAAATATACTTATAAATCAAAATTTAATTGTTGTATTCACACGGTACTAGAACCGGTACTAGTGGAATTTGTGTGTGATAATACACTGTCACCCTAGCAATAGGTACCAGAATTGTATTTCACTGTTCAAGAAGCCTAGCTAGCGGGATTAGGTTTTTGAAATTTGGAACTAAACAAAATAATCTCCAAAGCAAAGTGAAAGACACCTACAGTATTCTAGTTAGACCTTAGATTGCTTTCTCTGCATCAGGTTTTCTTCAGAGTATGTTAGGCCTATCAAGTTACTCAAAAACTCATATACAGACTTGACATTTAATTTGGAATATTTCAGTTTCAAAGGTATGCCTAGGTAAAAATGGGTTCATATAAGATATGTGAACAGAGAAGTGGGTATTCAGGATTGTCGTTTCCAGTTAACTGAATACCATATCTGTTGCATTGTGTAATGTGCAATGATTTATTTGGGTAGCGCTCCTTTTGGCTGGTCAAAGCATGTCATAGCGAAGTTTGGTTCTGTGAAAAAAAATATCCATATGTTGGCAACTACTGCATAGAAGAATATAAAATTTTGCATGCAGGCGGTCGGTTTTGCAGTGCATAAAATGAGTTAAGCAGTGTTTTACAAACTGTTAATTTGTGCCAGAATGACACGAAAATAACAGACATTTCCAGACAGATTATTACCCCGGTATGTCACACGAAACGGTCCGCACAGTTTTATACAGTTATGTCCAGACTGATGTACCTACGAAGAGGCCACACCCAATGTATCGAAATCTTACTACCAGGGTACAGGGTTCACTGTCCTTCCGAATATGCTGCAACTAAACAAAAAACACCCAAATTCGTTCAGAATGAGGGGCAAATTGCTACCAGAATGCGTTTTCCAAGGCCCTTACCGAACACCAAATTGGTTTTAGCAGGTTAGCATACCAGGCGACCTCTGAAGAAGCCACTGTAAACAGTAAAACATCGTTGTCTGTTTCTCTAATGGATTGGGGACCATGACCGCGTGGATTTCTTTATTGAGGTCAGATTTCACCTGTACCGCTCAACAGTCAAAACAAAGTTTGCAGACATCGTGAAGAGCCTACGACGTCTAAATTGACTAGAGTGACTAGTGGATACCACACGGTGCCAAAACACCAATGATAGTCATCCTGAAACCACCTGAACCACATCAAATAAAGGAATAATCTGGGAAGCACTTGACTATCATTTGATAGAGGCACCTTAAAACAATTTTAGGTTGCAACTTACACAACCAAGGGAATGAGCAGCTACCTTGGTCATCAAAATCGCCCATTTTTGAACCACATAGACAAAATGTGGGTAGGTTATTACTCGCCGAATCAACGGCCTACATTTCCTACAACAAAACTGAATCAAATTGGAAAAATTTTGACCGATGTCTGGAACGTTATTCCAGATTTAACTCTAAAAAACTATCCCAAGTCATGCATTGCCACTTGAGTGGCCTGGTAGCAGCCAGAAGAGGTCAGGCGTAACAGGGACCGTTGATGCGATTAGACACTGACATGGGGGTCCTTTGTGAAGCATGTAATTCTTTTCCAAATAATAAATTGGAAAATATAGAGATCCAAATATCTCTTTTAATAGTTGTCGTATGACTTAGTATTCTTTTGTTTGCTTCACTGGCAGTTAATGAACTGATGTCACAATGGCATCAAAAAAATTATTAAAAGCTATTAAAACATGATTTTGATCCTTATTTTCATTTATCAGACAGCAAAATAGTAAAAACCTGATGAAAAAGATTTGGAAAAAATATTTCATATTAAATGCCATATCTGTATTAAGTGAGCGTGCATATTACAATATCATTCTAGAGGACTACTGCTTCTGTTACTACTAACTTGATAACCCACTTACTAACTACCAGCTAACTGAATACTTACTAAATGTCTAATTATGTAACTTACGGTAACAGGCTGAATTGCTAATGAATTTTGTTAAAACAAAATATGTATTGGCCAATGCCTATACTTACCTGTGACCAGCGAGGACGGCAAAATAGGAATGATAAAGGTGACTGACACAGGCTTTCTGTCCCGCTTAATCAAACATTTCATTGAATCAGAAAACGAACCAAAGCAAATATAAAGAGAATGACAAGGAACACGTGAAAGTGGTGTATTATCACCTGAGCCAGTAGGTCAACTAAAACTGCTTTAAAAGCGTCGTTAAAATCAATAATAGGAAGTATTTTATCTGGGCTTCAGTTTGAAAACAGTTGACCCCCCCTAAGGAACAAGAACCAAAAACTAGACATGCTTCAAAGCGCAATTACGTTATCGATTCCTGCAGCAACATAATAACTAACTGTTTGCAATGTTGTTGCGATAACACAGAAAGGTTTTTGGTGTTACATAATATCTTTTTAACTTTTTGATTAAATTCAACACCATAAGACCCGTAGGGCGCCAGGTCCACTCCCAAAGCCTCCTGCCATCTTCCGCTTCCTTTGCAACGCTTGTGGTAATGGGACGTATCGACCGTTTTGAAGGGTAACACGTTGTCCAAGTAGTTTTGGTTTGTTTTGTGGTGCTAAATGGTACTGGTCAACTTCGGTAAGTTTAAACATTGCACTCAGATACATAAGTATCTCATGTGTACAGTGGATCAATTCACTCCATTTCCTGAATTTGATTTTATTTTCACGTCAAAGTGACGTTCGTTCGATGTGTCAATATCGCATTAATGGAAAATTGTAGCAAAGATATTTTTCTTTGATATTCAAGTCGATTGGTTTTTCTCGTATCAAGTATCCTTTATTTAAAAGAACGACAAAGTGGACAGCTTATGTAACACCTCTGCTGAATATACATATATATATTTATTTCATTCGCACAAAAGATCTCAGAAAGTTTAAAATGCATACAATACAAGTATATATTTACATGTCATATTGAGTAATATCTCTACTTCTGAATATCAAAGCCAATGTTTCTAAAACATCCCTTATTGTGTTAATTGTGGAAACGGGGAAAGTTAGCCTGCTGTCGTGAAATAGTAAAATTTCCGGGAAAACCAAACAATGCCTACCATTAAGAAACCTTTAAGCTGTATCGATTGCCCAACAAAAGTTACGTAAGATGCCAGTCATAACATTAAAGTCGCTGTAGACACCGTATCATGTACAATAATACATACCCTGCAGATTTTTCTTATGCGCATCATAAAGTCAAAGGGTATTTTGAATATTACTTGATCCTTTTCTCTAAGAGTTACTGCACATATAGCATATGTAGATTATTTAACATTAATGCTCTTAAAATACTATACCAACGATTCAACACATTTAAATACCGTATAAATGCTTTATTGTGCATTGGCTTCAATTTATTTTGCTTTCTCCCAGTTCATCAGAAGCCTCTTACCTTGAATTCAGAGCAACGTCTGAAGAAGTACCGCTGGACGGTTAACTTAATCAACCAACCTACGTGCATGCATTGTAAGTCTACTACTTATACCTTTCAGGAGTATTTTAGTCTTCGACCCTGGGTAGTCTGAAATAGCTAGGTTTGAAGCATATAACGCCAAAATTGACCGATTTGATGTCCTCTCTGTTCACATCCTGATTTAAATCATACATCATTTCAAAGCACGGAACCTCTCGGTCAAAACTAGCCATGATACACATACACAAATGGCAGGAGATTAGGCCTACTTAAACAATATTTCACAGTTGTAATAATAAGACAAAATTGTTTCCAAACGAAGGATATACTGTTTTTGGGACCATTCCCAGACCCTATCGTACTAACTGTGTATCTCCAAGGGATTCTCGCAAAAGTGCAATCAACTTAAGCGAGTTAAATGTCTGTTACACCTACTGAGGTTGCTGGGGGATATTTATTATTGCAATTTAGCGAGAAACCCCTCAGAGATGGATCTATCCTGGTAGATCGATCTAGGTACGGGAACCCAGTCTATGAGCCGTTTGCTTTTGACTACCAGTACTTTTATTGAGTCTCTTGCTATATTTTCTTTCAGTCCCATTGGATGTTCATAGTTTTACAGTTGTTTTAACTTAAGGTCGTGATTTCATTTCTTAACTTTGCTCTCTACCATCACAATGTCAACTTTTGGCTGCCGCTTGGCCGATAAAATCCACGTGTACAAGGTCATCGCCGCAAACTCAATAAATTCGATAATGGTCAGCAGGCTGAAGCCCATAAAGAGTCCAAACTGTCCACCGATGTCACCTTGAACAAAAAGTGGCCATTGCTCTTACCAAATACATTTGAGTTATGTTGTGATTATTATACTTTTAGGTGAAATTACAGCGGCTTACCCACAAGAAGGTCCAATATTTTAGATACCTGAGTACTAACTTTGATAACTTTTCTTATAAGAAATTTTCTTTAAAAAGGAAATACAAAAACCAGCACGTCTAATTAAAGGGGCCGATGCGCAAGCTAAACCTAAGGAGACGTTTTCTGGTCACTGTGTATTATCATCAATGTCTGTGAACGACCGCCAGATGGTAGCACCGTCGCAAGAATGTGTCAATTTGCCCTAACTCCTTTTGTCTAATTTTAATTGCAATTTAGATAACAGTATAACTGACGAATGCCCCTTTTATTTGACTTGTGGCATTTTAATAAAACATACGATAGTTTTGTAAAATGGACACCAGACGATACATATAGGCCTACTCCAGTGGCTTTATGTTGGAACGCCAACCAAGAATGTGAAATACTCACTTATTAGAGCGGATGGCTCCACGGCTGGTAACTGCTCGCTCTTGATATAGTTCAGGTTTTCCAGGTAAATATCCATAATGACGTAGTTCGCTCTTTTCAAAAGAGATGATATGAATGATAGTTAACATAATTTTTTTCATGAATATATCAAAATTTATGCTAATATTTTTAAAATGCGTAGCTAGATGAATTTGTAGTATGGGAGCCATAGAAGATAAAATACATTCAATATGGGCATATTGATAACTTTTAAGTTAATTAAAATTAATTAATCGATTGATTAATTGATTAACTTATCAAATAATAAACTGGCCAATAAATGAATATATATAACACATAAAGTTGCTCTCTATAATTTTTAGGAGTCTTCAACTCACATGAAAGCCACATGGCCGACACAGCAATTTTATACCGAATATACAATCTAATTGATTATTTTGAAAATAATGCTTTATTTTCAATAATATCGTGACCACGTAAATATTTACAAATTGTTGTAGGTTACATAGTTTCAAAAATGCGGCCCCAGTATCACTTACTTGACTTCAGTGGGGGACATACGTAGATTCGTAGCCAGTTCACTTGCTGTACTGTTACTAGGTATTGACGTATACGTCACTGACGTAGCATACGTCACGTCCTCACAAGCGACGGGACAGTCACACATGTTGGAAAATTCCTGCTTAATTTTCACTTGAAAAAAATCATTTTCGTGATTAGGAAAGAGGTCGTTTTATTTCTATCGGTAGGTGTATTTTGCTCATCAGGGACTGCATGAAAATCTATCGTTTTTGTTTGACCTCAACTCACAATAATTAATTAGACGATACTCTTCCTCACAAGACACATTCAACAGCAATTATTTTTTTGATCTGTAAGAAAGCAAAGCTACTACCACTGTATTAGTTTACAGGCATTAAATTGTAAAAGAGATATAGGCATTAAAATGTATAAGAGATAAAACATCTTATACATATTTTAGTTCGAAGGTCCGGTTGTTTTACATATAAATGATTCCATAAAAAGTAATAAATGGTTTTAATCTCACCTAATAGTGGTTTGGCGCATGTCGTAACCTCCATCAGCGAACATTCCCTTCCTCTTCCTGAGATGCATAAAATGATTTATTATCTTTTATGTAATTTTTTATAGAATACATCGATGAAAACAAGGTAACGCATTGTGAAAAATGAATTGGAACAACTATTGGAATGAATATCAACGACGCCTGAATTATCTTTTCAATTCTAAAAGGTTTTAAAAGTAAAAGTAATAAGTAAATAGACGGACGGTCAGGAAAAAACACATACACACGGACAGACAGAACAAACAGACGAATAGCTACTTAAACAGAGAGAGAGAGAGAGAGAGAGAGAGAGAAGAAAATACTCCGATAAAATTGAACTTATTTTACAGTATAATTTACGGAAGGGAGAGAAATTAACAACAAAACAAACAAAACGATACTGTACAATAATAATGACATTACCCTCGTATTCAAAGAGTTCGCATCCACACTCTCTCAGCATGTGTTGCTCTTTACACTCCAGTACACAGGCGGCCACGGAATAGTCCGGAAAATTGACCAGTTCTGCCGACTTGTTACACAGACCGTATGGTGGGTCTATCGAATACGACTAGAAAATGATTAAAAAAAAAAAACAGTGCTGAGATGGTCAAAAGTCAGTAGTTTTAAAATAATAATAATAGTTTATTAGGTAAAATTGCAACCCTAAGGTTGAAGTTGTACATGTACAAAGAATGTTTAAAAGAAAATTGACAATAAACTTTAAATTATAAACCAATAAAGAGACTGCGTCCCTTTAGCCTTATCATACTAGCAGGACCGATTTATCTCAGCGGGGATTCTTGCTCAGCCAGAGTCAATGTAATCAGCTCAATTGTCGGACACGCCCCCTTGCAAAGCAAAATAAAGAACATCATGGACTACTAAGTTTTCCCAACTTCACCAAATTACTTTAAGTTTTAAAGCCGCTTAAACTGAATGCAATTTAGCGAGAATTCCCGGGGGTTACATCGATCCAGCCAGTAAGATAGGGTATGGAAACGTTCCCCAAAGGTATTTTTACATGCAGCTAAGTCGGCTAAGATTTCAGCTTGCAAACTATCATACACTGTACGTCTTTTTGTGAAACAGGAGTTGGTTTTAAAGGTGGACATAATTAAGCTTGTGTCTAAATAACTGCTAAAAAAGTGGATCCACGTGCACAGCAATGACTCACGTCTGTCCTGGTAAGCCCAACGTAGGCGTGGAAACCTGGCGGAACTGCTCTTCCGTCCGTCTCGACAGAGGGCGGCACAGATTGGTTGTGCACGTGGAAAAAAATCCCAGCATCCACCTGGTCGCCTAGTTGCAGGCGGTTGCTATAGTATTGCTGAAATGGATGCAGGAAAATTAAGCAAATTATCTGAGAAGGTCCTTTTGGTCAATAATCCAAGGAAAATTTGAAAAAAAAAATGAAAAAAATCCTACCGGAATTTAAATATAAAAACGTATATTTTCTTAAGTTTTAACAATCTGCCTTTCACTGAAGCAAAATTCATGAAATATAGTTTACATTAAATTTATAATCTCAGATGTTCATCTCCCAGTTTGGATTCAATCATATAAAATCTGTTCTCTTACCTGTTCAATATTTATTTCGAGACTGAGTCCGTTTTTGGCGCCAGGTTGATCTTGGAAAGCGTCGTTGTTAGCATTAAAAGTGAAGCAGTTCCCGAATGCTGTAAAAACGTGGTTGAAATCCTGGAAGGACATTTGGTAGCTATGTAGAAAGTACTGCTGTTTCATACCACCCAAAATTTCACTATATAGCCATCACTCACACCATCACCATCATCACCATTACCATCACCATCACCATCATCACCATCACCATCACCGTCATCATCATCATCATCACCATTACCATCACCATCATCATCATCACCATCACCATCATCATCTTCATCACCATTACCATCATCATCATCACCACCATCATCATCACCACCAACATAATAATAATAATAATAATAATAATGATAATAATAATAATAATAATAATAATTAGACGGATGGCAGTGTAATTACATGTACCAACACAAACTCTGAGGCAACTGCAATCAACGTAATAATAATAATAATAATAATAATAATAATAATAATAATAATAATATACCGTTGTCCAATTGCAAGGACGTCCTCTGAAAGTACAAATGGCGTTGGAAGCATTCAGATACCACCCTTTCTCGAGAGTGAAATTGGACAACTGGAAACCCCTTGGATACATGCTCCTCATCATATTATCCATATCACTCATCGACATTTCACCATCTTCAGCATTGTTGGTGGTGGAGGACGTAAAATGTCCGTCATTATCTTGGTCATCAGGCATGTCGTAATCGGTTGACATGTAATCCTTGGCGGTTTCCAGAAATTTAATGTCTGTCCGTGTGAGTCGGTGGCTCATATACCTTAAATTGCAACATTCATTAAATTTGATCTTTATTTTTTTTTTACATTTTAATGTATTAAAATACAGGCCAGTGTGCAGGTAAAGTAATGGGTGTTTAATATGCACAATGAAACACAATATAAGGTATTTTAATGTTTTAACAATGTTTTAAAAAACATCATATCTCGATTAAAAGAGATTAATGAAATGAATTGACAAGAAATACGAGTACAAAGTCAGAGAAAACTCGACTTTGTGACTTCTAGGTCAACCACTGGTGTTTAACAAGTCGTATTTTAGATCTTTAAAAAATTGAATTACAATTGACAATTTAAAAATTACAGTGCTGTCGTTTGTAAAATTTTGCCTCTGCATACTGGTGCAATTATGTATTACTTACTTGTTGGCATTGCAAATGGTAACAGCGGGGAAGTTGAGACTTTTGGCAAAAATCTTGGTGATCTTTGTAGTGGTGTCGCGTCGTAAGTAAGACGAAAACCTGTAATTGATCTGAATCGTGGCGATTACGAATCCCGTCAAAATCAGCAGTATCCAGAATACTTTCACCACCAGATGGCGGCTCTGGGCGGCTCGTGCGAATCCGTGTGCGGACGTTGATGTTGCGAAGGTAGTAAGCGCAACTTTAGTCTCGTTTTCGCCCTCTTCTTTTTGTTTTTCGCCGTTGCTCACGGAACTGAAATAATAAGCAACCAAAAATACAATGTGGTCCACGAGCGCAGACCCTCAGCAAGGAAAAAACATGCAATGAAACGCCATTTGAATGTGGGGCCTGGATTCGGTTAGAATTATAGGAACTTCTTTCCGTTCTGAATAACTTCTTTACTTTTGTAAAGAACTTTTGAGATATCTTGTCAACTAAGAAACATGAAAAACCACACGGAAAAAAGTTAGACCATAAACTCCTTTGTTGCCCCATCAAAAAATGACCGTAAACCGCACAAATAGCATGCGGATAACCCAATCTTTGATTATCATTGCGAGAGAGAGAGAGAGACTACAATCAATACGCTTCAGATGAATCACGGAAAAATCACAATTACAAGCTGCTTGCTAAAGTTTGATAAACAGGCTTAAATGCCTAAATCGATTTCTCCATTTACCTGGTTCATTTCTTAAATACAATAGGCATGTGGATGTACTCACGATCAAGATGGCAGTTATGTAGATGATAAATTTTTAACGAAAACTTTAAAATCGTTGAAAGTAATGGTTTGCATCCCTGTGTCATTTTTGAAAATAAACAGTTGACGATGTAGGCGTTCGGGTTCAACACAATGGATTTTCAATGAAAGCAAATAAATGGAAACGATTGACAGTGGACAGAAAAGAATTTCATCATCTGCCATAGGAGAAATTTTTACTTCATTCATCAGTTAAATATTGATTGACAAAGGAGTTCAAATTACCCCATTTGTGGAAGAACACCCATTTTTTAATATTTTCGCCATGCTGACGACATGCCATCTAATCCTATTATCAAGTTTTTCACGTGTAATTGGTCTACAACGCACAAAAAAGAAGAAAGAAATAGCGTGCTTACTTCATGGTCGTACCGGTTTAACAAACAGCGCGTTTCAGATCTTTGTAATGTAAAACATAAATAAAGATAGATGAAAATTCCTGAAAATTTGTGGTTTCCCCACAATCACCCCCGTATGTTCTTTGCAAAACAGTTGAGAATATTTAATCTCTTTTTCGATTTCCTTTTTTTTCCCTTTCATATTTATTAATGAACTTTGACAGTCTTTTTTACGAAAGTGACTAAAATTAGACTTTCAGAAGACAAAAACGTCTTTTTAGGTCATTTTTCGTCAAAGCTTCTGGTGTACCTTGGTATTTAAGGAAAAGTGTTTAGCTTTCCGGGAAAACTACATAAAAATGCCTTTTCCTGACTCCAAAACAAATAGAAAGACACCAAGAGCTACGTGTGCTACATACCGAGTTTGAGGCGTGTTCTGTGACATGCGGTACTTTCTCTCGGTATATCTGTCAAATAATACACTGCCACCCTCTCGCAATGTATGTCTTGAAGACATGTGGACGCTCGAGGTATTCTGGCATATATCGCTAGTGTGACATTGTATTGTCTAACGCCTTATCGGTGTCGCGTCCTCCACCAAAATCACATCTTAAGCAAAAGCAAAACTCACCTTTTCATCTTGTACATTCCTGGTTGCTTCTGTGACAAGTCCTCTCCAAAGTCTTCAGGCTTTAGCCAGTTCTGGTACTTCAATACCGCTAATAGATGCCGTATCGATCATGTTGTAATGTGTACCGGAATGTACATGTATTAGCGCAATCCCAGTCGTTAGTAGGCGCTATTAGCTTCGGGGTATGGATTGATTCTACACTAGGAAAAAAACAAGTAATAGTAGACACTTCAGGGTAATGTGGTAGACAAACAGAAATCACCAACGGATTGTTTGCGCCGTTGCTAACTTTGGATTTTAACGCTCTACTTTGCTGAATGATCAAAATTGGTCACTTAATCCAAAACGTACAGGTGTGTATTTCAAAGTTTTTTACCCACAAGTTGCAAGACTTGAGATTCAGGACCGAATTACTAACTTCTGCTTTGGGCAAAGAAATGTTTTTCGCCATATATCCACAGATACTAGGGGCAGAACCAGAGATATTTTCTGACAGTCTTCCAAATTATCTTTGATGATCTATCCTTCATTTTTGACCGTCTTCCAACAGAAAAATCAGATACTTGTCAATGTAAACTTGAAAATCTGAGCGTCTTCCAGAAGACCCAGAAGACGGCCTCAATCCGCCCCTGAGATACATCTCTGTCTATTTCCGTTTCTGCTTTGAGACCATCGGAAAATTTTGAAAAATAAAAGAATCTATCAACCAACTGACCTCTGAAAAGAGTACATTAAGTCTTTTTACACTTCTCTTGGGATGAATAACAAAATTAGGAATTGTTGTGGTTTACTATCTTGTTTTTTTTATCTACATGAAAATTATAGTCTTACAGCTTGAGGTTTACCAGAAGCCACAAAGGCTGACTTCTTGTAACAGAGGAATTTTCAAAAAAAAAAAAAAAAAAAAATTGTCTACAGGCCGTGTTACAGATTCGCCTCTCTTTAAACAATATTTATCAATATTGTATACCCTTAATATGGCTTTCCTGAAGAGCGTTAAATGAAAAAAGATACAATGTCCGGCAACAACTAATGGATATTTGCAGGGAAAACACATTCTTTATTTATAGAGAAATTAGTTATTTTTTAGGTAGCCATACTACGATAAAAGAGTAGTAAGAATACACAACTCTTCTAAAAATTATTGGATGGTCAACAACATTACATCATAATATCATAACAGCTTATGATAAAAAAAGCAAGTTGTCTTTGAATATTTTAAAATCAATTTAAAGGCTGGTTACATAAAACCTTTGTGTTATTCAATGGTCATACTGCATTTCCAACGTTTTTCATTTCAGTAAAAATAAAATGTCATTGATTTTTTCTGTACTTAATGTTGAGGTGACATAAACCTATCGATCAATGGTAAATGCAGGCATTAAAAAAAACAGAAAAGTTTACTACTGATCGACTGAAGCTTGCCCAAGCTTGCGGTGTCTAGGTTTTTATATGTTCTAATTGAAATATCTCCCATCATAGATACCAACCTCTTTACACACGTGGTACAATACGCGTTTCCCTAAAACAAACTATGTATTATTCATTGTTCAAAGTCAAATGCAACACCTTTCAGGCATTTTTCAGGTCAGTGAAAATACACTCATTGTCATATCATTCGCTGTAACTTACAGGAACCAAATTGCCATTGATTTTTTTCTCCAATTAATTTCTGGGAATCATTATTAAATGTTGGGGTAATATTTACCTGCTGATTCATGTTAAATATAGGCAATAAAAAAGGACAAATCTGCTCAAGCTTACAGTAAGGTGTCTAGGACCCCATTTCCAGAGATTAGATCGATCTACTTTAGATCGACCTAACTCCCTGGGGGTTCACGCTAAATAGCTGTCAGCCGAGCGGACACAAAAGTTAATTACCCCCTTACAGCTTGTAGTAGGCGGGACGGACATTTAAGCGGGATTATCTGACAGTAATCTAGTGAGACTCCCCGCGGGAATAGATCGATCTAAAAGCTCTGGGAATACAGCCCTAGGGGTTTGAATGTTTTTGTCCGGATATGTCTCGTCTTCTATATATAAAGCTATTTTCGCATGTCAATAACGTTACATAATAAGTACTTCAACAGAAAATAGTATGCTCTATAGAAAAATTTTTGTCGTTTTTAGACAAACTTGCCATGAATAGATGCGGCTCCATCAAAGTGTTCAAAAAGGTTGCCAAAACATGTATGTCATACATGTTCACCTTTGGCAGGCATCCTTTCTTGTATTTGATAATTTGTATGGTTATTTTCAACAGCGACCTCTGAAAGCCACTATTATTCCATTCACGCCGCAAGAATTTACAAATTTGACAGTCACAATATATGTTGAATACAACTTCAAATTCATTCAATTGTTATGTTTTGATACCTTAGCATGTGAAATGCAAGTCTATATTGGGTTTGGGTGTAAGACATATAACTGGAAACAACAGTCCTTATTAAATTCCTTTATTTTGGTTTCTTTGGGTTTCCAGCATTTACAAGATTATATACACAGATCATACGAAGGTGGCGTTACAGAAAAGAGAGGAACTTTTTGTATAAAATAATGGTAGTATTGCTTACTGACATTAGTCTGTTTTACAATACAATGTAGTTGATTGGAGCGTAATGTAGCAAAATAATAAATAATATTTCACTATTCAATCAAGTGAACATTATTAGAAGGCTGAATGTAAAACTAATTCCAGACAAAAATATCGAATAATATTACTTACTGGTTAACTGTAGCTTATTATATGAAAGGAAACATCCTTAACAGAAAATATACTTCCATTTTCCAAGTACAGAAAGACACATAAATGACTAGATCTACTTTAATAGTACTGTATATACAACTGATTGCAAACTCATCTTATGAACTCTCTATAATTCTTTATATCACTTTGTACACTAACACGATACTAACAAACATTTGATTGTCAAGCAAATTCATCATCTTGATCTTTGGTTTAGCTGGGCAGTTGAACAATTTTCCAATATCACATGACTGACACGTGATTTATCAATTTGCATAATGATTCGTTGTGATTGTCCTCAATATTGAGCTCAATTAAATAGTGCAGTAAGAAAACAGTGTAATAAACATCTAAACAACATGAGAAACTAGTTTTGATTTTCTGCTTTTCTATATACAGTGACCAATGACGTGCAGTAATTATATACAGTGCGGGTCTGTGAAGCTTTCAGCCAATTAAAAAAAGGTCCTTTGGTGACTATCCTTGCCACTTTTGGGAAAGGAATACATAAATATTTGTTCTATTTGTTTGATCATAAAAATTGTTTACCCTTCTTGTATTATACAAATCCTGAATGTTAAAAACAAAATATTGGGTAGCTATGAATAAATAGATTCTGATATGCAAATACTTATCAGTCATCTTTTGTATAAGTTTAAAAACCTAAGCAGTTGAAAACTAAATCCATTATATATACTTACACGGAACTTTGTGCAAAAACATTGTAATTTTAAATGGTTTACAAACTAATAAACAATGATTGTTCTATTGGCAACAAGTATCAAAAGCTCTACCTGATATGCAATGTAGATATACATACAAGTAAATAATTAAAAATATACCACCCACATTTTGAAGAATCTCCACCTTTGAATTAATAATCATTTCAAATATGTAACCAGAGAAAGAGTAGAACTAGGTTTTGCAGAAGAAAATTCAAAGGATGAATCATAAGTTTTCTATTCTGCATTTAAAATCAGTGCCATTTTCACTGAACCAATGCTTTTTTTTAGGTGACCCCTAAAACCATGGTTTCCAAAAGTTCATAACAATGATAATTATAATATTTTAATTCACTTGGATCAAAGATGGCACTCAACTCTAGATGTTTGTTGTAATTAATAAATAAATATTTCCATTTCTTGAATACCTATTCTTTAAAAGATAAACAACATATCTCCTCGTCCATATTCAGGAAAATAAGGCCACTCAATATTTCTACAAACTTCTACATGGTCCTCACAGCTCTAGTTAAAATAATACAATTTGTGCATATAACAGGTGATAAAAATGGCATCTAAAACACTAAAGCCTCCCTGTACAAATATGAATGAGATAATTGGCTGAAAAGTTATCATAAAATGCAACATGTATATTATATTAATCACAATATGTTATATTATGAATGAAGTGATGCATTTTATATTATTCTTTTCTCTATTTAATTTCAGATCTTTTGTGTCATCTCTGTATTTCATATAACTGACTTTTATGTACAAAATGATTATCAAATGCATGTATGTACATATGTATTACCTAATGAGAAAACTGTTCTAATTTAAAGCTTTGTAACACAAGATTCTATTTTAAATGCCTTAAAAAAAGCCACTGCTTACAAAAATGCCAAAAGTCAGTTCGCGTCTACGTTATCAATCTTTTCAAATAACAGCAGCAGACGTTACAAGGGTTCTTATTTCAAGACAGCCCTAACGATAACATTACCCAAATGCATTTCCTGAACAACTGGATTTATATAATAACATTTCTCATTTGAACAGCATCCACAAGTTGACTCACGTTCATCCTCTCGATATTTTGATTATCAGATACTGGGTGCAAGTGTTCCCTCCACTTGCAATTTCATTTTACTTCACTGCTGCCTCATTGAAGAATAAGTAGTTTATGCATACAAAACCATCTATCTTCTTATTTTCTTGATATGAAAGCTGGCACAGACATACATGTCTTAACAGCTTGCATATCATATTCACAGAAGAAATCCTCTCCCCATTTTCCGATGCTTCTGTGACAATACAGTTCTTCTCATTTATATACTTCATTAAGGTGAAATTTTCGCTTTAGACACTTTGTGAAAATTTCCACAACTGCACTAAGTTGTAAATAATAATAAAGAGGATAATAATATTAATAAAATAAATAAATTTATAAACAGATAAAAAGTGGCACTGTGCACAGTCTTGTTAAAAAAAGTCCAGTTTGGAATCATTTCCAATTAACATGCATAGTATGAACATTCTGTAGAATGATCAGTAAAGGCACTTAATTGAGGTATCACATCACAAACTCCATCCATCCAAAGAACCTCTGTCCCTTTTCAGAATTGTGTGAACATAAAAATTAGTTTTCCGTCTTTGAACAGGAAATTCTCATCTATAACGCCCACGCTTTTTCAAAAGATGGAAGAAAATTCATGGTAGTGCCATGTTTTTCGAGGATGACCTATCAAGATGTGTATGACACTATCTTAGTCTTTGGAATGCATAGGGCCTGAATTACCCTGACTATAAAGTAGAGAAAGCAGCTGGTGCAATAATTTCTTCATCTTATTCACTTTTCAAAGTGTCATCTTCTCAAAAGCCCATTTATTTTTAAGAGAAATCATATACTGCTTACATCCACCTGAGATTCATATATTTCCCAGCATTCCTAGCTACAGTCTGTTGCCCTGGATACCAGAGCCACCACCAGTGAGGTAAGCAGCAGTAAATGCAATGAAGGGATTTGATTGGCTGCACTGTTCAAGGTCTGTATTTGAGCACTCCGTATGTCTGCTGTGATGAGAGGTGATAGCACAAGATCAGACATAATGCAGGGACTTTTAAGTTGGATGAGGGATGCTATTTTTTCTGCCTCCGTGTTGCATGCCTGGACCTGAAAAATCCAGATTTTGATTTTTAAATGACAGCTTACTTTTAGAATAATTCATATTTTGATGACATCACTGAATCTATTCAATAAAACCCATTTATGTTTGTAAATTTAAAAGGATTTCAATAAATGTGTCAATATCAATTCATGTTTTGACAGCTTTCATCAATTCTCATACTGTTCGTCAGTTTTTTTATTATACAGAATAGTCTTTCAAACATAATAATTTAATTTATAAAGTTATCTTCAACAAACAAGTCTTCATATAAAGATTGCTGCTAATATCTTGCACTAACCTGAAGAGGTGTAGGGGACTTTGTAATTGCTTTTATAAGAATCACCAGATCTCCCTCTATGCTGAGGTAACCAAAGACATCACACTCCAGGATGGTCACATGGTGTCGCAGGTGCTCTGTGACTGTCTGCACTGTGATTGGCTCAATGTGGTCAGCTGACCTGTCCACCATGGCAGTGCTGTAGAGAACTCGGATTTCGCTCGCTGGAACAGGACCGTTATAGACTGGCAGATGCTTGACACAATAATATCCAGTACATATTTAATCTTTGTGACACTAAAAGGCGTCACTGCCAACAGAAGAATGGGAAGTGTCCAAAGAGGGATTTTCCTGTTATCATCATATATTTATGGTTGGAACTCAAGTAAAAAACTTAGAAGTGAAAAATTATATATCAGTAACTTGATGAAGAGGCCGGCTTATGTGTACAAATTCATGCATATAAAAGCAAGTATTATATCTTCATTTAGGTGTTGACAAA
>NW_019773839.1:0-15299 GCF_001039355.2 Lingula anatina | reverse complement strand
AAAATTTTTTTTCAAAACCCCCTTTTAGGAAAAAAGGGTCGTTCTTCCCCCCCCCCCCCCCCCCCCCCCCACACACACACACACACACACACACACACACACCTCAGCTTATGGGTCTAATATTGTACATCTATTCAACAATGTGCAAAATTTCTATTTGATGTTAGTTCCCTACCTCATCTGCAGTGATATTTTCTATATCACTGAACGCTATAGATCTGATAGGTCCTAAGGCAGCTTCCTTACACAGGTTAGCCATGTCAGCACCAGAATAACCTGTTACAAAACAGTGTAATAACAAACTTTAGTGGCATTTAAATCTCACAGGCAGCTACACTGAGACGGTGGTACTCAAAAATATAATCCCTATGATATCACAGCTGACAAAAATTGGCCAACAGTTTGGTTTTCAAATAATGACACTGCTGTAAACAACTTACATTTTGGAGAGGGGTCTATCAAATAAGTACCCTCAACAAATTGCTTTTAAATAAAAAAAAACTGTTACAAAACTTTAAAAAATACAATCTCCTCAATTGCCTCTTAGAAAAAATCACATCACAGATGTAAAAATTAAAAAAGTTTTAAAAATCGTTTTCAAGATTTTTTTTAGTAGTGTGTCAAGAACTACAATGTGCCAAGAACTGCTCACCTTCAGATTTGTCACAAATACTGTCCAGGTCTTCCTCAGTGAGTTGATAGGTCTGCTGTGACAGTAAATGGACCACTATGTGTCTCCTGGCAGCTGTCTCTGGGAGAGGAATGTACAGACGCTTGACAAACCTTCGTCTTGCAGCTTCATCTAGCTCCTGGGGCCTACAGTGGTGAAATTTCAGTCAAAATTAGAAATAAAAATTTTTCTCAAATGCTCTTACATCTAAAAATTGGTTAATGTGTCTTCATTATGCTACATATTCTATCCAAATCTGAAATTCCATTTACCAGTATTTTCCTTATTATTAAACTAGTAGCAACACTGTTATAGGAACTGTCCCACCTATTAGTTGCACCAACAACCAGTATTCTGTCTTCCTCTCCAGTTGTTGCACCATCCTGAAAGAGATAGTTATTAAAATAACTAGTGGCCAGCCAGGTTTAGGTGATCAAAACTGTAACTTACATTTAGAGGTACATTTTTTTATTCTGAAGATGTAAAGCAGCAAAATTAAGAAAGTATCTATGACAAAGATTGCAGCAAACTCTTCAAATTAACCAAATGCAGTTGGAAGAAGCATACCTTTCTTTAAGCAAAAACTCACCAATTGCACCAAAAATTCAGTTTTGATTCTCCTAGAAGCTTCGTGTTCCCCATCTGTCCTCTGTGTTAACAGCGAGTCAATTTCATCGATGAAGATTACAGCTGGCTGGTGGCAGCGGGCCACTGCAAACAATGCACGGACCATTTTCTCACCTTCTCCTACCTACAAATAAATGTTTTTCCCTTTTATATGTTCCCCTGTACATCTTTGTACTACAGCACATAGCTATAATAAATAAATTAATGAATAAATAAATAAATAAACAGAAAATAAGAAATGAAATAAAGCTGAAACCTACAAACTTTGGCTCAAACAAATCTTGGAATTCTCAACCTGATACCAAATATGCACAATTTTAGAGCACTGAAATTTATAACTTACCCACTTTGAAGTTAAGGAGGAAGCACTTATGCTGAAAAACGTTGACTTGGACTGGCTGGCAATGCACTTTCCTAAAAACATATTTATATCAGTATAATTGTTTTAGATAATCTTTACATTAATTATTTGCAAAGGGCAAACAATTAAACAATAAAAGACCATATTTAACAAGTGATCTAAATGAAAAAGAGGAACAAAACCATAACTATTTTATAGTATATAACAAACCAATCAAGGTTTTTCCAGTTCCTGGAGGTCCAAATAATAGCAGTCCTTTTGGTGGACCTCGCAAACCAGTGAAGATGTCACTGAAATTGAATAAAAGATGCAATTGCAGAAACCTCTGACAGAAAAAAAATCGCCGAGGTCTTCAGCAAGTAAGTTTAACCAATTTAGCAGTCACATGCTTTGCTGTAATCTGCATTTCAAGAAACACTCATTTAAATACATTTCTTCAACAAAGATAGTAAAACTTTCTATATCAAAATTTGCAGAGGGCTTCGCATTGGGTACATTAAAACATGCTTCCTGTACAGAAAATAGGCAGATTTATGACAAGACAATCCTACAATCTGTGACTTGAAATTAAAATTTTCGTATGAAATTAGTTACTTTGTGGTGGAATTATTAGGAAAAATATAACTCACGGTCTCAACATTGGCCAAACTACAATCTCTTTGATAGTATTTTTTGCAAACTCCAGTCCAGCAATGTCATCCCAGCTCACAGGTGGACCATGGTCCATAATCTACAAATAGAGAAAACACTGGAGGTACAATTATTACTTCACTGAAGAAATCAAAACAAAACCTACATCCATTTACTTTTGAGCAGTTGAACACCACTTAATTCAATCTGTACACAAAATAAACCCAATTAAACTCAAGTGCAATATTTGTATTCACCTCATTTGCTATTAATTCAATCATCTTAGGGTCAATGTTCTTAAGTCTTTCATCCACTGGTTCATCTGTTGTTTGAGCTTTATTGAGTCCAGATCTTTTCAAAAGTGTAGAGCTAAAGCAAGATGTTTGTATTAGATAATTTAGTAATCTGAATAATCACCAATAAATAGAATTAATTTTCAAAAAGTTGGATAAATTGAGGAAAGAGAATATTGTTCTCCATTTGGACAAGACGCTTACTGTTTATGATTTACAGTCAATACATTTGTCAAAAATGTTCAGGCAAAAAATATAAATGTCAATTTCATTACAAAGTTTCATTTTGCCCTTTTTCTTACCTTTCATCAGAATCACTGCCATCTCTATTCATTACTGGAGGCACAAATTTACTAGTAAGACCCCTCCTGTTAAAGGGAAAATTAAATCAAGCAAAATTAAAAACTGTTTGTAAGATTATCACTGAAGAGTACAAATCACTTTTACTGTACTGTTGAATTACTGTTGAATAATTATATTTGAGGTGTTTCTAGACTTACCTTGTTCCCAATGACTTCTTATTCATTCCATAATTTGAAGCATTCACTGGCCCTTGGCGACTGTTTTTTTTCATCTGATTTAATTTCTGTCAAAGTTAGAAGAAATAATTATGTAAAAATACTTGGTGAAAATACAATTGCATTTTATTCAAGCCTTACTGCAGCACAAAAACTACAAGCTATAATAAAACGTTTACTTTTATTTTTAACTTCAACTACTACAGTGTAGCTTCTAAACACCTCTTACCAGCTGTTCATTTGCTGTTCTAAAAGCATCAAATTTTCCAGCTTTACTGTCTCCATCATCTTCTGCACATATATTGTCTCTTTTTACTGTTCCTCTGCCATTCTGAATGTTCTGAATAAACAAAACAAAATGTAATTTTTTTTCAAATCATGTGTTGCTCAATTCCTAGCACCCTCTGATAAGTTCACATTAAATCCATGTGGTCTTTCTGAATTTGCTTATTTTTTTTCTCTTGTTGATACTTTGTTTAGGTGTTTAATGCAGATTATTGCAAAATGTGGAATGTCACACTACTGTGATGATGGACATATAAAAAGAACACACAGTCTTCAAATTAAGAAAACAATGAACATGATGAAAAGCAAAGAATTCCTTCTGTTACAACAATATCAACAATATACCCAACTTTGCATTCTTATTGCTTGGACTTATGAACCGGCAACACAAAGTTAGTTACTTACTTCTACCCTGCTGTAAGAGTTTGAAACTGCTGCAGCTGACTTGCCAAAACCACTGAAAGGTCCTCCTAAACATAAATTTGTGCAGTGGTTAAGTCTATTTCAATATGCAACCAAAATTGAAAAACTAGAGAGCAAAGCTGGAAAATATACAGACACCATACAGGAAACAAAGCAGTACAGCTGCCAAATGTTCAGACATAATGCAGAAAAAAGTGCACAAAATGTTTCGGACAATTTTGATGCACTGTAAAATAATGCCTAAAAACAGCATAATCACTCTTACCCACTTATATTGTGTACTACTGGTAACATGGACATTGAAAAACTAGCAAGTGATTCAGTTCCATGGAATAAAAAAGCCACTGAAAATGCCGATAAGTGAAGAAAAAAAAAAAAAAAGACAGAATAATTATTGTAAATGTAAGCGGATCATGCCGATTTTCCAAAGTAAATTTAAAGTAAAACAAAAATACGGTTTGGCAGTTATAGGGCGAACGTCATGTGTCAGACAGCGACAGCAACAGCAACGGCCACAGTGATGACACAGACAGAGAGACCAATTAGAATATATACAGACACTTACAGTGTCTATTATATAGTATATATAAATAAGGTAAGCTCCTTTTAAGATTCTTTGCAAAATTCAACTGCGCTAGTAAAAAACAGCGACACGAGCAAGCAGACTTTTTGATGGCACCAACCAACTAAATCAGGTTAAATAGTCCTCACAAAGGGTAGGCAGGTCATATAAGAGATCACACAAGCATTTCAGCATGATCCAGCGGTGAAATTGTACTCAAAGCCTCTTTTTTCTGAAGTTAGTCTAATAACAGTTCTAGTTAACCCAGTGCGTGATGACCCAATGCCCATTCTTAATTAGCATTTTTTTAAAAAATTTTTCAGCCTATATTTATATCCTACCCTGAGTTCCAAATTTCCTCTTTCCATATCCATATTCAGAAGAGCCACTACTGGTAGAATTACATGTAAAAGGCAGCCTTGAAAGTTCATGGTTTCCATCAGGCTTTTTAAGCATGAGGGAGTGGTTTCTTGATCCAATCTGAGCCTGCTGTTGGATAACTCCTTCACTGCTACATGCAGTTTCAGTTTTTGGATTGTATGCTGGACTTGGCACTGTGGGATTTGGTCTTTGACCAGCAGTATTCCCTCTGTTATAAGCTGTGCTTCCAGCAACTGATGAGGTGTCACACATAGCAATTTGTTGAGCCACATGACTGGCAGGTAAAATTGTTTCAGCAGATTCCTAAAGAGTATACAATGAAAAAAATATATAAACACACAAGAAAACAATATGGACGATGGAGTGAGAATGGTCTTGCAAAAAGGTATTGTTGAAGCACTCTATATCAACAGTGGAACATTAGTTCATCACCAGCAATGAACCTGATCTTTTTCAAATGTACTAGTACTTTTTTTAATTATAGATTTTTTAAAATGTAGATCATTAAGCTTTTCAACAGAAAGAAGTAAAAGGTACCAGCAACAATCAAATTATCTGCAAATACAATTCATAATTATTAATTTAGCATAAAAACCACATTAACCTTGGCTGCCTTGAAATATTTCTGAACACAATCTAACTTTGCTACAGCATCATATGATAGAGAGCTCTTCCATTCTTTGCTATCTGAAATTAAAAAAACTATACATCAGGTGCTCAAAATCTCCATCAATCTTTTAGTAAGACACCAAAAAATTCAATGAAGAATTGGCAACCTGCCTTTTCTTTGCTTTGTGAGTGATCCAAACTTTAGCAAGCTATCTTGAGGACTAACAATTTTAGAACCAGTTGCACCTGCAGAACCAGAGCCTGGAGGAGTGTACACAGACTATAGACTTACATTCATCTTTGAAAAATAATCAGATTGGCCCTATTCAGAATAGGGGACTAACTAGTCCGAGCATCAAATATGGTAACCCACTACAAAGCCTGCCGTCTAATTCACTTATAGACACCAAATAGATATCCCGGGGAAGTATTCGGCCACGGATTAGTTAGTCCTCTATTCTCAATGGGGCCATTGTAAACATGATTTTTGTAAACTTTATCATTAAATCAAAAAGCAATTTTATTAGAATTGTTTTCACTTTTTCAAAAATTGTCATTCTTCTTCAAAGAGTTGATAGTTAAAACAATTTCGAACTTACCATTTTTATGCTCTTGGCAGATGGACAATGCTCCTTCAGCAAAATTGTTCAAACCTAAAAGCAATGATATGAAACAGTTAAAATTTAACACCTACAACTCTTGTCACTATATATGCTCCCCTGGCAGGAATCAAAATCAAAATCTTATTTATAGGCATTGCTTGTCTGATTTAAGTATTCATTGTATATTATCAGTACGTCATTTTATAAACAACATATGCCTGTATTCAGAGGTTTAAAACTACATAATATAACAAAGCCAAACAAGCTTATAAACACATGTGGGGAAGGTGCATTTTCCAAGGCCCAGATTTATAACTAAAATAAATTGGGGAGTGAGAAGGCAGTCTTGACAACTGACCCTATTGCCCTATCTAGGCAGAGTCAAGCAACAGGTAAAGAACACCATACCGTTCTGTTCCTCTGGAGAATCCACTATGGATGAATAACGTTCCAGGACACCTTGAATCCAAGAAAAGCTGCATTCTTTGCTTATTCTGAAAAATAAAAAGGAATATTATAATTATGTATGTACTGTACATCCCAAAAAAATATATTGCCAGTCATTCTGACTCACAATGGCGAGAGGACTGGCAGTCAAGGTGAAAAACTGTTATTGATCCCTGACATAAGGGCTAACAGTCACTAGTATATTTGAATGTGACAAATAATACCCACATATCACTTGCTGCAGCATACTGCAGAGAGCATGCCATGTTTCTCAGGGCATCTGCTTGGCATGATGCAGAGTTGTCTGGATTTTCTGCTAGGAAGTGGTGACTTTGCAGTCGATGTAGTAGCTGATGTTCTTGTTTCTTATTTGTACTCATTTCAAAGTCAAATACCGGTATTTTTATACCATCGATTCTCATGAAGCCCACAAATGGTGAGAGGATGCCAGGAAACTAACAACTGATTCCTAAAATAGATAATGCCAAGGGAAAAGTGAGTAGACTGAAAGACATTGTACGTGTGCAAAATGTATGTCAACGGGAAAGTTACAGTGGAATCGCATTTGTATTACTTATATTTAAAGGAGCTTCAAACCTCGGACTAAAATACAGTAAGTATAAGGGCTTACACTACTTCTTACTTGTGGTAAGCGCTTGAGCAAGGCCTTAAAATGATACATAATATTCAGGAGTTCATTCATGTAACGTGCTTCATCGTGAACATTTATCGCGGACCATTTATCGCTGCCGCCTTCATTTTCAACACCAGGCGATTCCAATCCAAGACAATCCATCAGTTAAAAAAAAAACTCACATGATCACTGTACAAAATTAATACAGCATGCTTTCACTGAATAAAATATGTTTGTGTTATTTTCTAACATATTTACTTCTTGGTAATTTTGAAAACAGTGTGTTGGAATATTATTAGTTTTTCTTGAATGCACTACCACCTATGATTCAACAACAAAACTTTTCATAACAAACTTAGTCGCGCATAAACTTACCTGGATATTCACCTTTTATTTTGTGATACTGTCAGTAGCCTTGAAAATAGTTCAGTTGGGCTCTCAGAATAGCAAGGTAAGGACAAACGTGCAAAGATAATTAAGTGCACCTGTAAGGCGCATTCATTTTTGACTACGGTGTGTTTAGCTTTAAGACTTTCCAACTTCCAAATTTTATACTTCCGTGCTTTGGGCTCCATGATACAAGTGCATCTTATGCACCTGTTTATTTTTTAACTTAGATTTTCATGTCAAAAACTTGAAATAGCATATTTATCGTGCTTACAATTCCAGCTGCATTCGATATATATATATATACGAATAAGTATTTTGGTGAGACTTTTAACCTTATTTTATTAGGTGATACTACATTTTTCATGTCAAAATAGGTACATCTGGTGACTAACAACAGCTAAATAATACATATTTTGAGTTTGTTCTGCAAAGTTTACAAAAATATTTTAGGTAACTTGAAGTCAGATATTTGCCACAAACCCCATCCTAAATTGTACTAGTGCTACTAGTATAGTAGCCAATGCCACCTTGTAATTTCAAATAGCATTTAAAGAAATACCAAACAGTATCATTTCATATCTTCCCCAAAATGATATTTGAGCAGAGATTTCCTGCTTTCTTGCTATGCATATATACATATACCAGGTTCAGTGTATAACGCTTGGTTGTTTTCATCAAAGTTCTTCTGGATAATTATTATTTTGCAAAAGCAAGAGTAGTGGGTTAATGCAGAAATGTATGTCAATTGGAGGACTTTAAAGAACTGGGGGGATGGATTAGAAGATCAAATTGTATACACAGCAAGTTGTCAATTTAACTTTCTACACATTAGGTTCATCAATATATGATTTAAATAAAATTAAAGTACCTTTGTATAATACCAAAATTTTTATCTTTTTTTTTTCCTTACTCATAATTTCTTACTGTGTATCTGAATTTTCTTTTTTATATTTTTTTAATACCTTGTATATGGAGAACCATTTGTGTTGGTAAATGCACTGCTGTGGGGAACTTGCACGTATAAATTGTTAAAAAGGCCCTGGAAAAGGGCTAACATTTATTTTATTAAAGATGTATGTTAATTGTTACTTTATTAATTGTCAATATGAAACAACTTTAATGTTTCAGCACAATGCGAGCCACAGTGCTTCTTGTGTTGTTAAGCCTTCTTTTTGAAGCAACCTTGGCCAGGCATGTTGATTGGGTTCCATGCCCCCACTCAGTATCTCCATCACCAACTGGGAAGAAACCTGTGATCACTCTAGCACCACAGTTTCAGATCAACATTGAGTGTAACATTTTGCAGGTAGGGTGCAAAATCTAATCTTTGTGTTCAAATTGTTGTTTTTCTTTTTATCAAGAGCTTGTAAATATGTGGGTATTACTTATATATCTTGATAAAAAGAAAAACAACAATTTGAATTGATACATACAGAGCTAATGAAACTGTTCTCTCATAATCTTTGTGTTGTTAGTGATGTGGTTCAGTGTTTACGATGCATGACTGCAGGATGCAGCTCACCGTTCTTTAAAACTTGCCATGATGGACAAGAAATGGTTGTCTTTGATAATTGCAATAAGAAAGTAAAGAGCACACTACTTGAAAGTAAAATGCTTTAGATTCTCAGGTAAATCTTTAATTTGCACTCAGTGACAATATTAATGCTTTAGTGTCTTGCTGTACATTATTGTCTTAACTAACTCAATAATTCAGTTTCAAATGAGTAAAGAGATCACCAAATTTTATTTGAGCATTTATATTTCTATTTTAGGTTTTTTATTTAGAAAGTTGTACATTGGTGAAATATTTTTCAGTTTGTTCAAATTGTGTTGATTGGGGAACATATTACAATTATTCCAAGAATTTTTTTAAATTTTTTTTTACAGAAAAACACAAGCTTTGACATAATTGAGTATGTGGATGAGATAAACAACAAAGCTGCAGTATTTACAACTTCTTCTTACCACAGTGTCTCACAGTTCTATAACTATGAAAAATATGAAATTTTCACAGTTATCAGTAAGTATCTAACCAACACCAATGTAAGAAAATTTTTAATACCCAATAGAACCATAGAATTTTAAGAGTTACTGTCCAATAATGGGGTAATCAAGAAAAAGATAAAATTGTAGAAACAACATAACTATTTGCGCTTAAAAAATGAATTAAACTTCCCAGAAGTACAAAGAATAGAAAAAGATTGATAATGTGCAGTATCCAACAGATGACCCTGTATTGGCATTTTGGGGATAAAAGAAATGTTTTCTCTAGCACCATGTTAAATTACTCCATATTACAATGGCCTGATCACTTCAAAAGGAGATAACTTACATACACACACTTTTGGCAGTAATTCTTGATATCAATCTGTTTTCCACATGGTAATAAACATCTAGGGTAATTTTGGTAGCAATCAGTTGGTAAGATAGGGAGTTAAAGTTGAAATCATTAACTATTTAAAAACAGTGAAAAACGTCTGTTGTTGTAATCAAAACAGACTTTGTCACTACTAGAATCCGTATGTAGCTTGACCATATAGATTTCATTCACCTAAAATTATTCTTATTATACTTTGTAAAAGACCTTCTTAAGGATAATATCCAATCGTTTCAAACTTCAGATGGTACATGTACGACTAAAGACATGAGGGCCAATGGCAGTTATGGGTTTATTGGTTATACTCCTGGAAAGAGTGGTGGACACGTCATGAGTGTTAAAGATTTGCTTATGTTTGGAGAGGAGTACAACGATACTTATGTTGGCCCAGCAACAGTAAGTTTTAAAAAATAAGAGAATTTTTAGACTGCATTCCCACAGATTTTAGATCGATCTATCCCCGGAATTACCATGACTAGTGATAATTTATAATATTGCCTCATTATCTTCCAGTTGATTTGATAAGAGTGTGTGCTTTGGAGTAGAGGGGGTAAATTTACTTATAATGTTCAAGGTACTCTCATTTGTCATTCAGAATTAAATCAGCAAAAATGTGAAATCAGTATCAATTCATATTTTGTGGCATATTGTAATATCTCATCAAGGTTCCAGATGTCCAGGTTTCAATTGTTTTGTCACTGGGTTGTTATTGGTGGGAAGTCATTGGCCTGTCTTCAAGTGCATTGTATAAGGCACTGTTTCAGCCCCTTTATGCTTACAGTTTTGTTCCAAAGACATTTTATTAAAAAAAATTCTTTCATTTAGTGACCAGTAAGAAAGAGCACCATCTTGAGTGCTCTTATCTTGAGTGCCCCCCCCCCAAAAAAAAAAAATTAAATTAAAAATTTTTTAAAAATTCACGTATATTTTTATTTCAGGTACGTGGTATCCCAGTAGATCATTGGACAACCTGTGTTCATGCCCCTGCCTTCAACATAACAGTGACCATGGATTACTACTTCAACAGGCCAGAGTATAAGACTTCCAGTGGGGACGTAGTGCCTGTTAGACTGGCAATCAATGGGACATGTAATAATATGTTTTTATTTATAAAATTATAATATTATTTTGCTTAAGATATTTGAAATAGTTAATGTATATGAAATATATCTTTTTTTCTGTTTTCTGTTTTCTACACTTTAAGCTAAATATTTTTTTAAAGTGAGTTATTTTTTCAAAGTTTGATGTGTTGGTTTAATTTGGTTGTTAGTACTTTTTCAGTAGGGTTACATGTAGCAACATTGGCTTGGTAACTGTAAAAGTGTATTAAATCTATAACTTGAAAGTAAATATGTTTAGGGCAAAAAATATTCAGATTAATGAATTGCACAAGATTATGTGTGGATATAATAAACAAAGGAAATAATTCTGTTTAAAAACAGTGAATATTGACATAAAAACAGATTTATGATTCACATATAAAAGCCAATCTTTTGTTGTTTTGATGTCCATGTGACAAATAAAAGTTACCTTTTTTTAAAAATTTTATATAGCTCCAAATACTCGTGATCCCTCTGGCAAGTTGCAGCCAGGCTCACATGAGTTCAGGCACAACTATGAATTTATTTACTACAAACCTGGGGCCGTGGATCCAACAATCTTTCAGGTAAGGTTTTTATCTGTGCCATCATTTATTGGCATGCATTGCAGGTAAGACATTTATATAGTAAAAAAAAAAAAAAACTGGAAAATTCTTCATTTGGGTGTGCCCTGGCGATTAAGAGAAAACTTGAAAATTCCAGATAACTTGCCATAGAAATTAGATAACTTGTCATAGAAATTCTTACACTCATTATGGTTGATGGCTCTGGTGCTTTGGAGCTGTAAATAAATTGATGTGTAAAGTGAACTGGATCAAAATGTTTTCTGATGATTAGTAAACCACTGGCATAGAGCTGGAAGTGTGGTTGATTTGGTCAGATACCAATTCTGTCACCATTGCATTATTTTCACAAGCTGAGGGTATGAAACCAAGAAAAACTTGATCCTGTTCATTTTCATGTAATTTCAGTCCTCATTATATATAGTGGAAGAAGATCCCCACTTCTGCGCTTTATGTGTTTTATTTGATTTGGTCAACTACACTGTTAGAATATGTAAAATGTCTGTCTTGTTGTTGGTTTCAGACTCCAAAGGGAGTAGTGTGTCCAGGAAGGATCAATATCAAGTCCCTACCTAACATAACTGACCAGTTTACTTTAGATGGGGAAACAGTACATCAATCATCCAAATCTGTTGATATGATTAAGGTGATGCAGCACTGCTGATTAATTATTTTTGTTGAAATTTTTTTTCAGTTAAGAAAGTACACATTGTTTAAAACTAACCTTAGATTGACTGTGTCCTTCTTATCTGTCTGTGACATAAGTAAGTTGCACAAGAATTGATACGTTTCAAACTGAAAATTGTTATACATTTAATCAAGACAAGTGCAAGGGGGTTGAACTCCCAATAGGAAAGTATATCAAGTTCATTTATAACCCTGACATTTTGTCTCTTTCACACACAATACACTTACTTACCCCCCGATTTGTTGAGCCTTCCAATGCACACTAAATTTGACTGAAGCAGCTAGGCCTACTAGGGCATAAGTAAGCTCAGCACCTGTGTTATATTTCGTGGGAAATTGGGACTTAGAAAGCCAAGGTATATAGTTATCCCATTCTGATATTGTTTTAAGTAGACTGTGTGAAAGAGTCAAAATGTCAAGGTTATCAGTGAACTCAACATGCTTTTGTCTTGTGAGTTCAACCCCCCTTGAAGTCAGCCCAGATAGGAGGTAGATTTTCAAAAAGAATTTCTATATTGTAAAATGACTTTCTTGTTAATTCTTTATCTGTATGATAAAGGCCTGGGTACTTAGCTTGATTGACAAATAAGTACCTCCAACAATTATTTCAATATTTATTTCCTATTTCAGGAATTTTATGACTTTTCAGCCAAGATGTTTCGTTTTGACAGGAAGCTGAAACACTCCACGAGACGCTGGAACAGAAACATGACAGCAAAATATGGTGCTGCAAATCTCAAGTTTATTCATGACTACAATGCAGGTAAGTGAAATTATATACTGTACCAGTACAGTGATTTTAAAACTTTTTTCAACAAATTAATGTTATTGGCAGCTACTACATTCATAAGGAGAAAGGGGTCGAATATATATATTACAATGTAGATGATATGAGCGAAAAGTGAATATAACTCAAAAGAATATGTAGGCATTTAGAATTAATAGAACTTATACAGTGTATATTTGAATATTTCTTCAGGCCTAGAGTATGTTATTGATAAAGAAAAGGGGAACTGCACAATTCATCCCATTCCTTTACTTGCTTGGGATGGTGAGCAGATGCCAGATCATCATCATCTTAGGATGAAGCATTCTTATGAGATGTGGGAGGGTCAAATGTTCAACAACCTGAACACTTCATATGAAGGCCAGGTGAGAACAGCTTGGGATTTACTGTATTTGTTACAGTGTCAGCTCAATGTGATGTCTTTATTTCCTTAGCCTTTGATTCAAGTCAATGTATAACAAAGCAGAAAAAGTATTGATATAGTGTTGTGGTTTTTATGATAAATGACTCCTTTGTTATAATCCTATGGTGAAAAGGAGTCCTAAGCGAGACTGTACTTGATTTTCCAGAGGATGATCAGAGACATTCCAGCAGATGTATGGGTCACCAGTTTCCCCTCAAGGTGGAACAAGAGTCATTATGTGACATCAGAAGTATATTTCACCCCCGTAAGATAATCAGATATGTGTTATCTTAAAGTTTGTTGTGTCTTTCACTTGTTTTCATTTAAAAAGAATTACTTGATACTTTTCACAGAAGCTTACAAAAAAGGCTATTTAATACTTTATGTTAAATTTTAACTTTTCAAGTGATGGGCGGTTTTTATTAAAAATATTGTTAAACCCATGGCATAAATAAGTTATCAGTTTTAATCAATTATATTTTTACAGGCAAATTGGACTTATACTGTTGAAAACAACGAAAATGAAACCATTGTTCCTGTTGCCACTTGGATGAAGTTTGGAAGTGGCAACAAGGTAAGGAGAGTTTAAGTTAAATTTTTTTCTTTTTAATTTTACTGTGTGTGAACCCAGTAGGAAAGATTAAAAAAAAAAGACTTCGTCAGTAAGCATATTTAAGCATCATTAGATGCAATATGAAAAAAACGAAGAACTTTTTTTCTTGAATTCTTTGCATCGTACATGTACCACCACTGCTTGGAATTTCCGGCCAAACTTTTAATTTTTCTTTGTGATGGTCAAAATTACTGATACAATGACAATAGTAATTGTGCTTGAGGCATACATCTACAAATAACTTTTTCCTCAGTAATGTCGCATATCCTTTGCCCACAAGTGTCTGCGTCAATTATTCATTAATACCTAGATAAAATTCTCTTAAATGTCTGAGAATGATATTCTCCCAATGATATGCCTAACTTGTTGTACATGCCCAGAAGGGAACCACTCCTCTCCTCTTGTAAAATTTGCTTCTTTTTATTTCAGTCTTATGAATTTTTTATGAACATCTTTGAATTTTACAATGGACATCCCGATGAAGATTCCTTTGATATCAGTTCCTGCTATGACCAACCTAAGCAGAAGCAGGGCATGGTGTTTAGAGTAGTGGGTAAGAGGTTGTTCACGTGCTTTTAATTTCTGTTTTCTTATGTTTTTACCTATTATCTTACTTATTAAATAGATTTAGTAATGCTTATTGTATTTAACACCATAAAAGGTAAATAATGTTAGTTTTCATTCTCAAGACTACAGAAATGATTTTTAGGACTGAAGTACAGCTTGAATTGGAAAACCATACAAATTATATTCTTTTTCTCGCAGTAATGCAGTTTTTTTACATAAGAACATTTTCATGGTATGACTGAACATCTGTGGGCCTGAAGCCCATTGCTAGTTACATTATCTGATTATCCATGTTACTTGTAGTACATAATAAAAAATTTGTGGTGTTTATGCTCTGAAGCATACTGTAATGTTGCATCAAAATTGAAGAGCACCCTTTTTGGGCACTGCCACTATAAAGACCATAAAAGGGAAACCATGTTACTTATTATTTTAAAACTTACATAAAACAGGGGCGGATCCAGAGTTATTTTCTGACAGTCTTCCAATTTATCTTTGTTGAGCCATCCTCCATTTTTGACCGTCTTCCGACAGAAAAAATTAGATACCCGTCAATGTAAACTTGAAAATCTGACTGTCTTCCGGAAGACCCAGAAGTAATGCAGTTTTTGGTGACATTTGTTCACAAATTTGAATTTTCAAGGAGTTCCCTGTCATTCTTAACACTAAAAAATATATATATTTCATACTTATAATTCCATCTCATACTTGGGGAAGTGACACCTTGGACTTAAATAATCTAATGTTCAAAAACAAGCCTTCATAGTCCG
>NW_019773838.1:23202-33959 GCF_001039355.2 Lingula anatina | reverse complement strand
AAAAAAAAAAAAAAAAAAAAAGAAAAAAAAAAAAGAAAAAAAATCTAAAACTAAAGACATCCTTCTCAAGAAATCAATGTTATTCAATATAATACGCGCTCTGGTTTAGTTTTCTATATTGAGGAGCCGCAGGATGGTTGAATTTCTGAGGAAGGTGAGATTTCTCACCTGGGTGCGTGAGATCTCAAACACACACACACACACAAGCACACGAACACACACACAAAGCGACTGTTATATTAAAATTAATGGTAACTATCTGATAAGAAATAAAAAATCAAACTCACTGCTGGATTGAATAAAAAAAGCTAGTCGAATAACATGCAGTCATGAAATGTATGTTACGTTAAAAGAACAAGTAGTCAATGAGGTCACTAAAAGAGGGCAGCAGCAGCCTCTACCGGAAGCATACCTGCAGGACCGGATCCAAAATTATTGAAGGGGGGGGGGGGGCACAGATGCAAAGCCACCCCCACCCCCACCCCCGTTGGCGTGGGCATCGGGCTCCTCTATCTAACAGAGAGAGAGAGAGAGAGAGAGAGAGAGAGAGAGAGAATGCACTGGGGCTGGTTTCACCAGAGTTTAAGCCGGAAAACTGGTCTTAAGTTTCAACTCAATATTTAACTTTTTTACCCAACTCCCTACGTCCTCTCTAAAAAACTACACCAATAAAACTCAACATAATTTGAATTTAAGTCAATAAATTATATAAAATAGCGCCAAGTTAATGTATAATGCTTGTACATGTGTACATGTATATACTAAGTACGTCGTTATCAATATCGTGTCCTTAAGCTTAACTTGGACGATAATAAAATATCGGTTATATGATCAAGAGATTACACTAAAATAAAGCAAAGGAAATATGACCCCCCCCCCCCCAAAAAAAAAAAATAAATAAAATAAATAAATAAATAAAATCCACTTTTTTTACCAATCAATACAATATGAGATCACATATAAATACAGGTGTATATGAGCCTGTCCCGCTAGGGTTCGTGGAGCGTTATTTTAATCGCGGGACTGGAAAGATGTTGAGTCTCCCTTGGGAAAGTAGCCTATATCCCAAACACGAAAAAGGTAAAGACAAAAAGCTTTAATAAAAATAGAAATCGATTATAAAATATCAATAGCATTAGCAAAATTAAAGTCATTTGAGTAAGTCATAGGCAGTTTTCGTCATTATTGTTATGCAATTCAAAAATACATTTTAACGTTCGCACAAAGTTCACAATTTCCTTCGGTGTCCATAACAAAAACAATAACCTTGAACTAAATTTCAAATAAAAAAAAAACGATATTGAATGGCTCCATTCTTATCTCGATGGCACATGGTTTATTACGCCCCTTCAGTCTTGTTGAAGAGTAAAAAATTTCCCACCTGGAGTGGCCATCTCTCATTAATTTACATCTGTGATCTTTATGACTGGTAAAAATTGCTTCATGCCCTGACGCTGAACAAATAAAATAAAAACTAACAAAACCAGAGGAACTCAAAAAGAACGCAGCTAAAGAGTTTTAATTCCTATTACGTTACAGTCCGAAAGACAGTAACGCATTACAGTCCGAAAGACAAGTGAAACTCATATTTCAGCTCTGCCGCGCCTCTTCTCCCATTTCTTCCCTTCTTCAACTATTTTTCCAACTGCAACACTTCACTTGCTTTTTTTTTTCTTTTTCTGCTATCTCTGTTAAGTCGTCCGTGCGCATCATATAGGGCCCACATGTACGTGTTCATTCCTTCTATTCCGCATTGTCGTTTGTTTACATTCTAAAGTCACGAGGTGATGCTAAATATGTCAAGGCTGTATGACGTTATAAGATGGCGGCTCCCTTTCCAGGATGTTTACGTAGCAGAGCGATCGTTAAAATTCAGCTAAAACAGGGATAACTAGAGATAAACTTCACCAAAATACAGGAAGGATCGGGGTGCAACCCGGTCACGTTACAATACTATGGCAATGGCTTCGAAAGAGCTGTGTAACGTCTTCAGTGAGAACTTTTTAACGTGTCATATATGTCTGGAGGAATATAAAGACCCGAGAGTGCTCCCCTGTTACCACACGTTCTGTCTGGAATGCATTGCTGACCATGCAGCCAAGAATAGTGTCCAGAACAAGTTATCCTGTCCCGTGTGTCGCCAAGAGGCCCCCGTACCACCAGGTGGGTTAGAAACTCTAGTGAAAAACTTCTTCTTAAGAAAAGTAACAGACTTCATGAAAGACCAGAAAGCGCCCGAGGGAAGACTTTGTGAATATTGTAACCATAAAGATGCCACTCTCATGTGCCAAGGATGTCCAAAAACCAACCAACTGTGCGCTACATGTCGTGATATTCACGACAAAATACCGTCTTGTGAGGGACATTCGTTTGTACCTCTGTCACAAGTAGACCCGTCACCTAACCCAGTAAATATACGAGAACAATAACGGGTACCGGAGAAGATCAGCATTGGTCAGAATTGTGCCGGAAGTGACGTGCAGTGGTGTTAGAAGCGAAGCTGAGTGGTCATTTTCAGAATGTCACCTTTGTCTTGGCATTCGTCACTGATTAGCGCCTTCCCCAGTGTAAAAGGTGTATCAGTGTGATCATGTGTGTGGAATTTCATGCCAGATGGACATATAAAGATCTAAAAATTCGTCAATATATTGAAAAAAAGATACAGCTGTGCACAGCAGTCGGAGATCGGTACATTCCACTTGTTAGTTACGAACTACTTCCTGGTTTTCACAAGGTCCTTCAAGACCTCTAAAACATCGTTGTAATTGCAGCCCATACCATAAAACACCCAAAAATACTTAGATATGGACATATCGGATTATATTAATGCCAAATTTCCACATGACAACGATTTATAGACTCCCGGGAATTATTTCCCCTTTACGCTTTTTGTCGCGCTGGCGGTCGACGCAGCATTTATTTCTAAACAAGTTGACCGCAAATTAAGCACGATTTTGCACCTTCAAGTTCCGTGTCACGTTTTCATATCATGCGTCTATTATTTCTACAAGTATTCTCTGCCCAAAATGCGTAAAAAAGGAGAGTTTTCTTACCATGTTGTTTAGAAAACTTCTTTTTCCTCCGACAACCTGTCTTCACTGCCGTTCACCTCTATGTTAAAATGACCACTCAGCTTCGCTTCTAACACCACTGCACGTCACTTCCGGCACAATTCTGACCAATGCTGATCTTCTCCGGTTCCCTTTATTACGCCACATATTAGATAAAGCTCAATGCTGCGACAAACACGACAGCGAGTTGCTGACATTCTATTGTGAAGAGGATGACACCGTGGCATGTAGAGATTGTATTTTGGAAACTCACAGTAAACATGACTTTAAGAAAATAGGGGATGTGGTGAAAGTTCAACGGGAGTTAATACAAGCCAAGTTTAAATGTCTAACAACCGAAAAACTGACTCGTTTTGAAAAGGCAGAAAAAGTCATTATGGAAACCGAAGACGAAGTGACTGAAAATCAGACAAAGGTTCTTCGTTTGGTAGATTCTCAAAAATTAGCTATGACTAAGGAGATAAATAAAAACAGTAAAACATTTAAAAGAGAAATCAAAGATTATTATCAACAAGTAGAGAAGGACGTACGTCAACAGACCGACGCATATTTGACCTCTGTCAAACAACATTTGGAAACATATGAAACAAAAATTCAGTCCGATTACACCGAAATGAAAAGATTTATAAATGACAAAAGCAGGGAAATAACGACAGAAGTTAAGGCACTCACCTCCACGCAGATGAAGACTTTAGAAGCTAAAAAGGACAAGCAAGAAATGAACAAGATTTCCATTCAGAGCATTCGTGATTTCGCTCAGCAACTCACAGACACCGGTTCTGACATCGAGGTCATGGCCCACTCTAAAAAACTCCAAACTAGAATCCAGGAGTTAGAGACAGTAGAACCAGTCTTTGATACCATGATCACCGATATAACATTTACACCAGGGAAAACAGAAATGGACCTTGTGCTACAGTTGCCCAAAAGCCCTGAACCACAGCTGTCCATAGAAACGGGGTCCATTACGGCCAAAACATACCGGGGTCCCTTGGATTCATATTTTGGAAGTTTAAAACAAAAGAGAGCGAACTATCCTGCGGTGAAGGAATTTATGAAGGTTACCTGGCTTGATAAGCCTGAGCGGAATGTTTGTTTTAACGTGAGGGGTTGGCTGCGGGATATCCAGTGCACAGATGACGGTTGCATTTTAGCTGTACATGATGACTTTTCCTGTGGTAAAACAGGGTCTGTATTCTCCAGCACAGGTCAATGTAATCGTGAGATCAGTAGAGTGGTAAAGGCGAGGTATATCACTACAGTCAGTAACGATAGATTCGTGGTCACATGCAGAGATAAATGCTGTAGACTGTATTCATCATCAGGTCAGTTTATCCGATGTTTTGGTCAGGGTGATATGTCTGACCCCTGGGGTGTCACTGTGGACCGTACAGAGGGTAAGGTGTACGTGTGTGATAGTGGTGCACAGTGCATCTGTGTGTACGACATGCTGACTTTTCAACTTGTTAACAGAATTCCTATCCCTATGTGCAGTAAAGATTTACTGTGCTGTGCATACCACCACGGCATCAGTGCAATCATAGTCAGCGACAACAGGGCCCACTGTGTGTATGCAGTGACACCCCAGGGTGACGTCATGTTCCAATACGGAGCACGAGGTAAAAGTGGAAGTAGAGACGGACAACTAAATTATCCTCGAGGAGTGTGCGTAGATAAGTTTGGACACATATTCATAGCTGACAACAGCAATTACAGAGCAATTGGACTTGGTCCAGACGGACTATTCATACGTAACGTTTTGACAAGGAGTAATGGCATTGATCCTCCTTTGTCAGTCGATGTCAACAGTAACGGAGAGCTTGTTCTTGGGACCGCCGGAGGAAAAATATCCACGTATAAGTATATCGCTTAGCAATGGCTTAATGATTAGACACCGAGGTAATGTTAGGGTTGTGAGGGTAAGGTGTACGTGTGTGGTAGCGGTGCACAGTGCATCTGTGTGTACGACATGATGTCATTTAACCTTGTAAACAGAATTCCTATCCCAATGTGCAGTAAAGTTTCACTGCGCTGTGCATACCACCACGACATCAATGCAATCATAGTCAGCGACTACAGTGCCCACTGTGTGTATGCAGTGACACCCCAGGGTGACGTCATGTTCCAATACGGAGCACGAGGTCAGAGTGGAAGTGCAGACGGACAACTGAGTGATCCACGAAGAGTGTGCATAGATAAGTTTGGACACATATTCATAGCTGACTACGGTAATCACAGGGTGGTTGTCCTTGGTTCAGAAGGAAAATTTCAACGTAACATTTTGACATGGAATGACAGCATTGAGAAACCTGTGTCAGTTGGTATTAACAACAAAGGAAAGCTTGTTGTTGGAACTGAACAATACTGAGGTTTTTTCACCACGGGACAAATATCCACATATAAGTACATTACTGAGAAAAGACTTATATGATTTAAAATTGTAATGATGTTTGAATTGTGATTAATATAATTGAGGAAATATAGTGAACACACCTTACAAATAGCCGCCACTACAATGTATGTAATTGTTTTTTTTTTTTATTATGCCGAAGTGCATGAAGATATACGAAGACATAATATAATCAATTTTATCAATTTATTTTAGCACTCCCATTTTTTGCAGGTCAACATTTTTTTTATTTGCAGATACGGTTTTCTCACTTTAGATTTAAACTGTTATAGTGGTTTTCATTTTGGCATATTTTGAATATTTTCTATTTTATTCATTTTAATGTGAAGAGTTTTAACAGGTAGATGATGAGTATAGAATGTAAAAACAAATGATAAAGATAAGAATTTGCTGGTTATAGTAAACGGCTTTATTTTTTTAGAAGTAAAATCGAACCGCCTTGAAGATGATAAGGGCTTTATCTTTCATTATTTTGTTTAGCACTGAGGTTCAGTTTTTCAAAATGTAAATAAACGCGATCGACAGCAGAACAGTTTTTGTTTTCAGTAGTCTTCGCAATATTACTGTCGACGGTGAAGTTGCTCTGGACATTATTAAACAAATACAGTGCACAGTCTTGCTGGGACTACGAAGTATGGTAACAAGTGAAAGGGAATGCGAGCAGGACATCGGCTTCCTCTCACTGGGTATAATTCTGTTTGCTTTTTAAAATCAAAATACGCACAGGACTACCAGGACCCCAAGAGGGAGGGGTCGTGAGAGGGAGGGTCGCGAGCTTACTAGGATATTGTGGTTGAAAGCAAAACCGTCTGTTAACTGTGTCACACACTTTATTATCAATTTTCTAATATATCAAAAGGCAAAAAATTAGTTGGAGACAACTATGGTTCACGAAGCTGAAGAATTCAGTCCATAACTGTAACTGATGTTCGTACGTTTGCGTCCCGCCGCCCGGTGTGAGAGGAATGGTTGTCCTTGGAATGAAAATGAATCGCTCCATTGTAGACTCAGAATGAATGTGTTATTATCTGGTTGATTATTCACATAGAATTTTTTTCATGACACTTTTAATATCACAGTATTGAGACCCAAAGATGAACAGTATAGCGCGTTGTCCATGAATAAAAGCGAGAACCAGGCATGCAATCCGTCTATGGAACATCTTCATCCATTCATGTCTTTTTTAAAACACCCAAATCCAATAGGCCTATAGAGGTGCAATTGATGTCACAAGCATGTTATTAAAAATGTTTACTGCACAGATTGCTTAATGTGTTTGATTATTTTAGGGTCCCACATGAAGCAGCTTGTATAAAAGTTTCACTCTCCTGGAACCATGAATAATTAAAAATAATTCATCGTTTAACCCCAAAAAGGAACATACGTTACTGTCACAAGTACAAAACGTCCAACTGTGAAACGTTTTCTCACTTCTCCTTCTCGTTCTGCTCTCAAAATTCTCGTTCTACTCTCAAAATTCAGTCATCGCTGGTTTCGTTCATTGCTTTACCTCCTACAAGTATAACATTGCTAAAATTATAATAGTCTGTTCAGAGCAGTTAATTGTTTTTGAGCGACTTTAGTTTGCTTGTCAAAGAATATTAAAAAATGGGGGCAATACACCCTACCGACAGTAAGCATTAAATAAAAAATGTTTCCTTTATGATCCAAATATTATATCAGAAATGTCAAACTATCATGGAAACACAATATTTTGTTCGGTCAGCAAAAGGAAACATTGCATCTCTTGCACACAAGTACTTGAACAAAATGAAACATTTTGACAATTTTTCTAGGGAACTTACGATACCTAGTATAAGCCATGACGCAAAGCCCCTTGAGATTCAGTTTAAATATTTATAAAAACGCAAGGAACATACGTTACCGTACGTTATGTTTCTTGACAATTTCCCCTAATTTCATATTAATTGTCAATCACAGTATAAATTTATGTTTAATTTTTCACTTGGTACTGTTATGTAAAAAAGGTACTTTTTTGGGGGGCATGAGAAAAAAAACCCCTAAAAATTAACGCTTTTTTCACATTTGCATTGGTTGTTTCTCCTTGACTTTACCTATCCTCCAGCTTCATATATTTAACAATATAAACAGTATTAATTTGATAATATCAATGATAATGAAAGAAATAGGGCGATATGCATCCCACAATTTCCGTGTACCAACTATTTTGGGCAAGTGTGTAGGTTTTAAAATATTAAATACAATTTTGAATTCATTAATTTTAATTTTTTGACACTTCAGCATGTGAAATGCACCTCTATATTGGATTTGGGTGATTATCGTGTGTAGACTGCTTCGTCGCTTCGCCCATGAAATTGACAAATCAAATACCCCTTTCATTATTGACTATTTATAAGAGAAAACCTTGGTATCTATGCAAATGTATTTCCCCAAATTTACTACTGTAAAACGTGATTACAGTGTAGCAGGTGTCTTTTCTAATTTTTATTTATCTGTTTAAGCACTTCTGTATTTGATCATCTGTAAGAAAAGAACGTAAATACCCTGTGATAGGTAACGTAAATGAGACTGATTAAATCTTGCTATAACCTATAATGATTTTTAACTTCATCAATATACACCCTTGATAATCCAAATATTTATATAGTACTTAACATTGGAAATCCATCGATATATCCATGTTCTCAGGACAAATCGATGGTGATGTGTATTATTTTGTCTACTGTGACCGATTTTTAACTTTCTGAACAATTATAACAGACGGTGTCGGTAACAACGCTGTCTTTACACTATCCACTATCGAGTAGGATATCCAGCAGTTTTATGATGCCCTTTTTTCTCTTCAATATATAAAGGGTTACAAAAACGATATGCATCGGACTATTTATCGTATCGAGTTCCAAACTTTTTAATTGGTGTTCCCAGTTTTCGGTGCGTAATTTTGCTGTACCCCCCGAGTAGCAGTTTTCCAAACTTTCTTCAGTTGCTAATATCTCGTGCACATACATGAGCTTTTTTAAAGACAGTATTTATCTTGCTTCGCTGGACATTAAGCAAACAGCGTGGTTAATAACTAAGGATATAATTGATCTTATCGTACATTCCTATCACACATATACATACATGTACGTCGTACACGCTGCGGTATAGATTGCCTCACCAATGAATTGACAAAATTACACCAGGTATTATTGATTTTTTCAAATCAAAAGTCTTGCTTAATATGTGATTGCTTTTCAAATTCTGTGTCAGTGCTAGTTGCACTGGTACTACGTTTGTCCAGTTACAGTGGTTAAATGTTGGTTTCACTTAAAAAATAATATTTGTAAATTTAAAGGGATAGCAACTGTTAATATTGACCAAAAATGAATTTTCCTGTGGTAAAGGACAATTTCCCCATAGTAACCAGTTTTAAATGAATCAATTCCCACTTTCAAAACTATCCCCTATTTTTTTTTTTCTAAAAATGTTTGTTTAGAGACTATTACAAAGTGTAGCCATCTATGGAGGTCACGTGATGTGATGGCAAGCACAAATTCCAAAATAACTGTGTTAACCGCCGTTATGGGGGCAAAATAGAATTTATTGAATTTCTATGAGTTATTTACAATGTACTTATTGTGAAATACAGATATCTTACGAACGGTAATTATCCCTTGAATATATTTGTGACAGCAAAAGTAATACACCCTGTTAATCCAAAAACTGCAGCAGTTAACATTAAAAATCGACCCATTTCTCCATGTCTCAGGACAAATCGATGTTCTTGTGTATTGTTTTGTCTACTGTGACCGATTTTAACTTACTGAACAATTATCACAGACGGTGTCGGTAACAATGCTGTCTTTACAATATACACTATCGAGTAGGATATCCTGCAGTTTTATGATGCCCTTTTTCTCTTCAATATATAAATGGTTACAAAAACGATATGCATCGGACTATTTATCGTTTCGATTCCCACTTTTTAATTGGTGTCCCCAGTTTTCAGTGCGTGATTTTGCTGTACCCCGGGAGAAGCAGTTTTTCCAAACTTTCTTCAGTTGCTAATATCTCATGCACATACATGAGCTTTTTAAAAGACAGTATTAATCTTGCTTCGCTGGGCATTAAGCAAAGAGCGTGGTTAATAACTAAGGATATAATTGATCCTTTCGCACATACCTATTACACATGCGCATACATGTACGTCGTACACGCTGCAGTATAGATTGCCTCGTCAATGAATTGACAAACTTACACCTGGCATTATTGATTTTTTCAAATCAAAAGTATTGCTTAATATGTGATTATTTTTCAAATTCTGTGTCAGTGCTAGTTGTACTGGTACTACGTTTGTCCAGATACAGTGGCTAAATGTTGGTTTCACTTAAAAAATAATATTTGTAAACTTAAAGGGATAGCAACTGTTAATTTTACACCTGGTATTATTGATTTTTTCAAATCAAAAGTCTTGCTTAATATGTGATTCATTTTCTGGGTCCCCTGCTTGTTGTACTGCAAGAACTACGTTTGTCCACTTACAGTGGTTTTATGTGTGGTTATCACTCAAAAAAAAAAAAAAAAATTAACATCTGTAAATTTAATATATTAGTGACAATAAAAGTAATCATACGCCCTTAGTAATCTAAATATTGCGGTGGTTAACGATAGAAAGATCGACTGATTTCTCCATTTCTCAGGACAAATCGATGGTCTTATGTATTGTTTTGTCAACGTTTCCTTTTTTCCACCTCCTGAACATTTTATACCACGTGCTACTTATGAACAGACAAGTCTTGTCCTCTCTTAAATCATCTTCATTACGTGGTGCATAAAAAACTAGGGTCTAACAAACTAAAGCAATATATGAATGCACATTATTTTAAACAGCGATACACAGGAGCAGTTGGCTCATAGATAGTAATATAGCAGCAATGGCTTGAAAGAGCTCTGCTAGTCTTCAGTGAGAACTTTTTAACGTGTCTCTTTATAACGTAATCTTATTTCTCTCAAGCAAAACAAAACAAAAAAATCCACCTACATATACCCGCAAATTACCAGCAGTCGGTAAGTAAACACACACACACGTGCACACACACACACACACACATGCGTGCACAAAACCACACGCACGCAGTCCAATATAAACAGGTATACACTCACATTTCCGGAACAGAAAAAATATTTTCGAGAAAAGAGAGGTCAAAGTGGCCATTGGTACGAACTATATTTATATGAATTACCAGAGGCAACCTTTTTGTTTAGTTTTTACCGCAAATAAATGTATTTAAGACATTAACTGAACGCCGGGG
>NW_019773838.1:0-15194 GCF_001039355.2 Lingula anatina | reverse complement strand
GGGGGGGGGCACATTCCCCCCTCACAGTGTATCACTGATATGCCATGCACTCAGCTAGTACAGGCTCTAGACTTTGATACCGTCCTGGTTAATAACAATATCACCTGATTGGGACGTGTCCATCGGGTGACAAATTTGAGGTAGTATAGATAACATATTAAATGATATATAAGCGTGCTCAACTGCTTCGGCAGCAGTAGAGCGGGGCGGTCTGCGTGTAGGCGCCTATACCATGGCAATGGCTTCGAAAGAGATGTGCAGCGTCTTCAGTGAGAACTTTTTAACGTGTCATATATGTCTGGAGGAATATAAAGACCCGAGAGTGCTCCCCTGTTACCACACGTTCTGCCTAGAATGTATTGCTGACCATGCAGCCAAGAATGGTGTCCAGAACAAGTTCTCCTGTCCCGTGTGTCGCCAAGAGACCCCTGTACCACCAGGTGGGTTAGAAACTCTCGTGAAAAACTTCTTCTTAAGAAAAGTAACAGACTTTATGAAAGCGCCCGAGGGGAGACTTTGTGAATATTGTAACGATAAAGAGGCCACATTCATGTGCAAAGGATGTCCAAAAACCAACCAACTGTGCGCTACATGTCGTGGCATTCACGACAAAATACCGTTTTGTGAGGGTCATTCGTTAGTACCTCTGTCACAAGTCGATTTCTCAGTTAACCCAGTTGACAGGCGAGATCAGTTACGCGACGTATTAGATAAAGCTCAAAAGTGCGATAAACACGACGGAGAAACGCTGGCATACTATTGTGAAAACGATGACACTGTAATATGCAGATAATGTATTGTAGAAACTCACAGTAAACACGAATTCCAAAAATTAAGGGATGTGGTGAAAGTTCAACGAGATCTAATACAGGTCAAGCTTAATTGTCTAACAACCGAAAAACTGTCTCGTTTTGAAAAGGCAGAACAAGCCATTGTGGAAACTGAAGACGGGCTGACTGAAAATCAGACAAAGGTTATACGTTTGGTGGATTCTCAGCAATTATCTATGACTAAGGAGATAAAAGAAAACAGTAAAACAATTGAAAGAGAAATTAAAAATTATTATCAACAAATAGAGAAGGACGTACGTCAACAGACAGACGACTATTTGAGCACTGTCAAACAGCATTTGGACACTTATGAAACAAAAGTACAGTCAGATTACATCGAAATGCAGAAAGTTATAGATGACAAAAGCAAGGAAATAACGACAGAAGTTAGGGCACTCACCTCCACGCAGGTGAAGACTTTAGAAGCTGAAAAGGACAAACAAGAAATGAGCAAGATTTCCATTCAGAGTATTCGTAATTTCGCTCAGCAGCTCACAGACACCGGTTCTGACATCGAGGTCATGACCCACTCTAAAAAACTCCAAACTAGAATTAAGGAGTTAGAGACAGTAGAACCAGTCTTTGATACCAAGTTCACCGATATAACATTTACACCAGGGCAAACAGCAATGGACGTTGTGCTACAGTTACCTAAAATCCCTGAGCCACGGCCGCTGTCCATCAAAACGGGGTCCATTACGGCCAAAACATACCGGGGTCCCTTGGATGCATATTTTGGAAGTTTAAAACAAAAGAGAGCGAACTATCCTGCGCTGAAGGAATTTATGAAGGTAGCCTGGCTTGACAAACTGGAGCGGAATGTTTGTTTTAACGTGAGTGATATGCCGGGGGATATCCAGTGCACAGATGACTGTTGTATTTTAGTTTTACATAGTGACTACAGTTCTCGTCATAATACAGTGTCCGCGTTCTCGAGCACAGGTCAATGTAATCGTGATATCAGTATAGAGGGAGGGGGGTGGTGTATCAATACAGTCAGTAACGATAGATTCGTGGTCACATGCAGAGATAAATGCTGTAGACTGTATTCAACATCAGGTCAGGTTATCCAATGTTTTGGTCAGGGTGATATGTCTTACCCCTGGGGTGTCACTGTGGACCGTACAGAGGGTAAGGTGTACGTGTGTGATAGTGGTGCACAGTGCATCTGTGTGTACGACATGAACAATTTTCAACTTGCTAACAGAATTCCTATCCCAATGTGCAGTAAAGGTCCACTGTGCTGTGCATACCACCACGGCATCAAAGCAATCATAGTCAGCGACTACAGTGCCCACAGTGTGTATGCAGTGACACCCCAGGGTGACGTCATGTTCCAATACGGAACACGACGTCAGAGTGGAAGTGGAGACGGACAACTGAATAATCCACGAGGAGTGTGCGTAGATAAGTTTGGACACATATTCATAGCTGACAGTAATAATCAAAGGGTGGTTGTCCTTGGTTCAGACGGAAGATTTCTACGTAACGTATCGACAAAGAATGACGACATTTATTTGTTTTCATCAGATAATGACATCATTTTGATACCTGTGTCAATTGATGTCAACAGCAAAGGAGAGCTTGTTGTTTTAACTGAAAAACACGTAGGTCTATACACCACAGGAGAAATATCCACATATAAGTACATTACTGAGAAATGACTTATATGATTTAAAATTGTAATGCTATTTGAATTGTAATTAATATAACTGAGGAAATGTAGTGAACACACCTTACAAATTGCCGCCACTACAGTGTTTGTAATTGTTTTTTTGAAATTGTGCCGAAGTGCATGAAGATATACAAAGACAATATATTATATTATCAATTTTATCAATTTATTTAAGCACTCCCATTTTTTGCAGGTCAACGTTTTTCTTTTCATTTGCAGATACGTTTTTTTTACTTTTAGATTTAAACTGTTATAGTGGTTTTCATTTTGGCCTATTTTGGATATTTTCTATTTTCTTCATTTTCATGTGATAAGTTTTATCAGGTAGATGATGAGTATAGAATAAAAAACAAATGATAAAGATAATAATTTGCTGGTTATATTAAACGGCTTGATATTTTAGAAGAAAAATCGAACTGCCCTTGAAAATGTTAATTGCTTTATCTTTCATTATTTTTGTTTAGCACTGAGGTTCAGTTTTTCAAAATGTAAATAAACGCGATCGACAGCAGAACAGTCTTTGTTTTCAGTAGTCTTTGCAATTTTAATGTCGACGAAGAAGTTGCTCCGGACATTATTAAACAAACAGTACACAGTCTTGATGGGACTACGAAGTATAGTACCAAGTGAAAGGAAATACGAGCAGGACATCCGCTTTCTCTCACTGCGCATGAATTTATTTGTTTTTAAAATTAGAATACACACAGGACTACCAGGACCCCAAGAGGGAGGGGTCGTGAGAGGGAGGGCAAAACCGTCTGTTAACTGTGTCACACACTATATTATCAAGCTGTCTAATATACCATTAAAAAATCATAAGAAAAAATTACTTGTCGACTTCTGTGGTTCACAAAGCCGTTGAATTCAATCCATAACTTATGTTCTTACGTTTGCGTCCCGCCGCCCAGTGGGAGAGGAATGGTTGTCCTTAGAATAGATATCAGGTGGCCCATGTGGGGTGGGACATTTTTTTTTTTTTGGGAGGGGGTGGGGGGGGGTGGGAGAGGAACATGGGTGCTTGCAAAGAAATTGAAGTGCTGGGGTCATGTAGCCCAATAAGGATCCGCCCTTGTCATAATGGAGGCAAATGACGGATATTAAATCGCTCTATTATAGACTCCGAACGAATGTGTTTTTATCTGGTTGATAATTCACATAAAACCTTTTCATGACGCTTTCAATATGACAGTATTGAGACCCAAAGATGAACAATACAGCACGTTGTCCATGAATAAAAGCGAGCTCCAGGTATGCAATCCGTCTACACAACTTCTTCATCCATTCATGTCTTCTAAGCACCCTGTTTTCGAAAACGCTTTCCAGACCCAGGACGTTATCATCACGTCAACGTCTGGAAATACATTGTGACGTGACGTTACGCCGTTTAGACATGACGTTTAAAACGTCATAGAATAATAAATGCGTCATAAAGGAAAATAACGTCATAAAAGCCCACAGCTCTGCAGAATCAAGGTAACAACAAACAAGGAGCTGGTGTTTGAACTTCACTATGGAAAACAATGATAACAGCATGGACTTTACGGGGATTAAAGGAGGTAGGTATTGAAATACATTATTCTTGCTGGAGTATGCTTCATGAATGTTTTTTTCTGTATTTTGAAATAAATAAAAATTGAGTTACAACATTACCGATACTAGTTATTCTAATAACATTAGATATATTTGAACTTGAAGATCACTGCGAGTTCTACTGTAATACCATGCTGAGTTTAGCGAATACTTTTAGATTAATACCTAACTCACACATTTTTATGTTCATATATGTATATTATTTGATATTGTATTATAAAACAACCGTAACTAAACAAAGGCATCCGTAACGTTCTGCCGTGTAATTCTCCTTCCGCACAACATACAGACTTGACATTTAATATGGAATATTTTTTTTCCAAATCATTTTTTATCAGTTTTTTTTCCTATTTTGTGACTAATAAATGAAAATAAGGATTAAAATCGTGTTTTAATAACTTTTAATTATCTCTTTGATGTCATTGTGACATCAGTTCATTAATGGAATTCACCAGAGAAGCAAACAAAAACACATTGCCTATTCTATGTCATACGAAAACCATTAAAAGAGATATTTTGGACCTCCATATTTTCCAAATTATTGTCTGTAAAAGAGTTACACACTCCACAAAGGACCCTCATGTCAGTGTCTAGTCACAGCAGTGGTCGCTGTTACGCCTGTCCTCTTCTGGCTGCTACCAGCGCTCTCAAGTGGCAAGGCATTCCTTGGGATAGGTTTTTAAAGTTCAATCTGGAATAGCATTCCAGTCACCGGTCAAAATCTGTCCAATTTGGTTCCGTTTTGTTGTAGGACATGTAGGCCATTGATTCGGCCAGTAATAGCCTACCCACATATTGTCTGTGTGGTTCAAATATGGCGATTTTGATGACCAAGGTAGCTGCTCATTCCCTTGGTTCTGTTAGTAATCTGCTTTTAAAAGTGCTCTGTGTGAACGGGCAATCTCACCGTGCCACCTAAAATTGTTCCTAAGTTGCCCCCTATCAAATGATAGCCAAGTGGTTCCCAGATTATTTCTTTATTTGATCTGGTTCAGGTTTTCGTTGATAACTACCAGTGGTGTTTTGGCACCAATATGGTATCCACTCCAAATACTGACGCTTTTAGTGACTTTAGTCACTTCAGACGCGGCACACGCTTCGTCGTTGGCCTCTTCTGGATGTCTGTAAACTCTGTTTTGACTGTTGAGCGGTTCAGGTGAAATCTGACCTCAACAAAGAAAGCCACGAGATTTCAGGGTTTAACCCAGAAACAGTCAAGGTCTCCAATTCATTAGAGAAACATACAACGATGTTTTGCTGTTTACAGTGGGTTCCTCGGAGGTCGTCTGGTATTCTAACCTGCTAAAACCAGTTTGGTGTTCGCTAAGGGCCTTGAAAAATGCGTTTTGGTGGCAATTTACCCCTCATTCTGAACAGACTGGGTGGTTTTTGTTTAGTTGCAACAGCATATCCCGAATGACAGTGGGTCCTGTATCCTGGTGGTAAGATTTCAATACATAGGGTGTGGCCTCTGTGTAGGTACATCAGTCTGGGCATTACTCTATAAAACTGTGCGGACCGTTTCGTTTGGCACAATTATCTGTCTGGCAATGCCTGTCTTTTTCGCGCCATTCTGCCACAGATTAACAAATTTGTAAAGCACTGCATAGCTCATTTTACACACTGCAAACCCGACCACTTGCATGCAAAATTTCAAATTCTTCTATGCAGTAGTTGCCGAAATATGGATAGTTTTTTGACAGAACCATGCTTTGCCAAAACCAAGCCTTGACCTGCCCAAAGGAGCACTACCAAATTAAATCACTGCATATTACATAATGCAGCAGCGCATCAAACCTGGTATTCAGTTAATTGGTAGAGACACACCTGACTACACACTTCTCCATTCACATATCTTATATTAGATCGGAGTTTGTGAAAAAAAACGCATTTTCACCTAGGCATACCTTCGAAACTGAAATATTCCATATTAAATGTCAAGTCTGTAGAATAAAGTCTGTAATTTTATAATAAAGAAATGATCCACACGTTTTTCACAATTATATCATTGTATTGTCGTTAGTTGTAAAAATATACTTAAAGTGATTAAATATGTAAAATACTTATATATGTTCCAGCCGACTCCGAGCGAGATATAATAAAACGCAGAATAAGTAAACAAGCTTGTGATGTGTTCAATGATCTCCGAGAATCCGGGGCTCTCTGTGACGTCACCATTAAGTGCGACGGACGAGATTTCAACGTCCACCGCATCATCATGTCCGGGTGTAGCCCGTACTTCCGTGCTCTGTTCAGCAACGATCTCTCGGAGTCTTTTTAAGTCAGAAATCATTATCCCGAACGTTTCTGCAGCCGATATGGAGCTGATCATTCAGTATGCTTACTGTTTTTTTTTTTTTTCTTTTTTGCTGCTTAAAAAACAAATAAATAATTTTGTATACAATGGGACACAACTTTTGATTCAAATGCTGTCTATCTAAATATGCAGATAACTAGAACATTCAATGCACACTTGTTTATTTCCGAAGTGTTGGAAATAAAACAAATTTTGAGGGGGGTTACTTAAAGAATACTTATTTCCCCTAGTTAAGGGAAATTGTGTTTTTTTAACCGGAGTCGAGGCATATTTACTTTTAGCTCTCTCTCTCTCTCTCTCTCTCTCTCTCTCTCTCTCTCTCACACACACACACATACTTTCAGAGCATTAAGCTGGTTTCACTAGATATTTTAGCCTGAAAACTGACTCTCTGAGGTATTTGAAAATAATATAAAAAAAACCTAGGATCCAGATTCAGTGCAACAACTCAATTTTCAATACGGTATAAATCTTTATTAAGGTCTACTGATACACTGACAGGGAACAAGGTGGGCTTTGCTGGCGTCCTATAATTATTGACACCACCTTAAAATCAGCTGATCACCTTGTGTTGACTTTGTGACAGAAAGATAAAAAAGATGACCTTGTTAATGATATCACAACTGTAGGTTACTCTGTACTGGAGACAACCTGAGTGAATATGTAAAGAAAAATGGGTGATTTGTCCTTTTTTTCTTTTTTTTTTTTTTCTTATTATCTTTTCTATACGACGATGAAAACCACCGTACAGTATTCGTAAAGTTGTTCTCATTATACATCTTTACACGGTTTTGTGTCTCTGTTAATATCACACTGTAATAGAAGCTACTGAAATAACATTGATATCACTCCAACATAAACAAGCTTTAATACAATGATATAACGACAGTAAATACAAAACGGGCAGATGCCAGCAGCCAAAGCTCAGGAGTGATAATTGTTTCACTTTCATTTTAATTATTATTTTTTTTATTTTATATTATTTAAATTAAAATGTCACTTCATCTATCCTGGATATTCACGAAAACTTTTACGGAAATCAATTTTGGGCCGTATAGAATATCCTACATAAAGGGGACACATGTTTCCTATACATGTACGAGGCCCGAAGGAATTCCTATAAAGTCCATCAAGTCCATTAAGCCTATGAGACATTGATAGCTGATGATACAGACGATTGTTTAATTATTAAACTGTTTGGTACCCACTTTGAATAACATGACTACCCTCCATAGTTACAGTCTTCCCTCCTATACTGCATTTATTAGACCCTGATATACAGATATTCATGTAGTTATTAACTTCCATCTGGTTATGCTACAAATTGTTCTTTGTTCTCATAATTAACTTCTCCCTCCCTCGCTATAACTCCGTCGTTCAACCAACTGTTACCACTATAATGTTCTAATAAAGAAGGGAGCATTTGGCACGCACACACACACACATACATGCAGTCTTACACACACGCAATCTCACACACGCACACACACGTTTACACAAACAAGCACACACGCAGAGAGAGAGAGAGAGAGAGGGGAAGGGGGCAAACACCACACACGACCTGCTCTGAATAACATAGCTTAACCATGACCTTACATCGCCCTCGCCTTCACAAATACAAACATGACCTTCTGTTATTGCTACGAGTCGTTTACTTACCTGTGCATTAACTGTTTCACTTTATTTTGAGGTCGGGCATTACATAAAAATGCACTACTACACCACCACATCATCAGTTGATCTCCTTGTGGTGACCATGTGACAAAATTCGGGTATAAAAAGATAAAAAGATGACCTTGTTAACGATATGGCAACTGTAAGTGACTCTACACTGAAGACCAGCTGAGTGATTATGTCAAGAAATAATTTTTTCTTTTCCATTTTTTTCTTTTCCACTTCTCTGTACAATGATAATAACTACAGAACAGTACAAGCTACGGAAATAATGTTAACTTTACATCGTAATACAGGACTCAGCAGGACATATTTAGTGTTAGTTAAATGCCACTTCATTCATCCTTGATACACACACAGAGAAAGAGAGAGGTGAGGTAGTTGTGGGGGGAGGGGGGGGAGGGGGCTGAGCGTGCACCACACGACCTGCTCTGAATAACATAGCTTAACCATGACCTTACATCGCCCTCGCCTTCACAAATACTAACGTGAACTTCTTTTATTGCTGCACGTCTTAGACCCCATTTTCTTCTAGCAATAGCAACTACGTGTATACGACCCTGTATATTTTACAGGTGACGTGGCCCTTTTTAAGGTTCTGAGCAAATGTAATACAATCTCTTCTACTGTTTAGATCTGTTATGACGCACTGCACTTAGCGACGGCGCAGCAATAGCTTTGTTACAAGAACCTTCCTGAATACCAAATACACGCTCCACTGTAAAGAGCACTTATTCTTTAAAAATACTTGTCATTATTTGATTTACATACTAAAAGGTAAAATCAATGCGAGGCAGGTTAAAAATCACTAACCCGAGAGGTTCTGCGTGCACATAGCTCTGTGCCCAGCCTGGGAGGTAAAGTCACGATGGCCGAGAAAGAATTCTACAACGTCTTCAGTGAAAATTTTCTAACGTGCCATATATGTCTGGAGGAATTTAAAGACCCGAGAGTGCTCCCCTGTTACCACACGTTCTGTCTTAAATGCATTGCTGACCATGCAGCCAAGAATGGTGTCCAGAACAAGTTCTCCTGTCCCGTATGTCGCCAAGAGACCCTTGTACCACCAGGTGGGTTAGAAACTCTTGTGAAAAACTTCTTCTTAAGAAAAGTAATAGACTTCATGAAAGGCCAGAAAGCGCCCGAGGGGAGATTTTGCGAATATTGTAACCATAAAGAGGCCACTTTCATGTGCCAGGGATGTCCAGAAACCAACCAGCTATGCGCTACATGTCGTGATATTCACGACAAAATCCCGTTTTGCAAGGGTCATTCATTTTTACCTCTGTCACAAGTCGATTTCTCAGTTAGCCCAGCTGACATGCGAGATCAGTTACGGTACGCATTAGATAAATCTCAATACTGCGACAAACACGACGGAGAAACGCTGGCATTCTATTGTGAAAATGATGACACTGTCATATGCAGAGAATGTATTGTAGAATCTCACAGTAAACACGAATTCCAAAAATTAGGGGATGTGGTGAAAGTTCAACGAGCTGTAATACTAGCCAAGCTTAAATGCCTAACAACCGAAAAACTGTCTCGTTTTAAAAAGGCAGAAAAAGCCATTGCGGAAACTGAAGACGGGCTGACTGAAAATCAGACAAAGGTTCTTCGTTTGGTAGATTATCAGAAATTAGCTATGACTAAGGAGATAAATAAAAACAGTAAAACAATTGAAAGAGAAATCAAATATTATCATCAACAAATAGAGAAGGACGTACGTCAACAGACAGAAAAATATTTGGCCAATGTCAAACAGCATTTGGAAACTTATGAAACAAAAGTACAGTCAGATTACATCGAAATGCAGAAAGTTATAGATGACAAATGCAACGAAATAACGACAGAATTTAAGGCACTCACCTCCACGCAGGTGAAGACTTTAGAAGCTGAAAAGGACAGGCTAGAAATGAACAAGATTTCCATTCAGAGTATTCGTGATTTCGCTCAGCAGCTCACATACACCGGTTCTGACATCGAGGTCATGGCCCACTCTAAAAAACTCCAAACTAGAATTCAGGAGTTAGAGACAGTAGAACCAGTCTTTGATATCAATATCACCGACATAACATTTACACCAGGGCAAACAGCAATGGACGTTGTGCTAGAGTTTCCTAAAATTCCTGAACCACAGCTGTCCATCAAAACGGGGTCCATTACGGCCAAAACATACCGGGGTCCTTTGGATACGTATTTTGGGAATTTGAAACAAAAGAGAGCGAACTATCCTGCGCTGAAGAAATTCCTGAGAGTAACCTGGCTTGATAAGCCGGAGCGGAATGTTTATTTTAAAATGAGGGAGCCGTCGCGGGATATCCAGGATATCCAGTGCACAGATGATGGTTGTATTTTAGTTTTACGTAGAGATAACAGTTTCCATGTTCGTCGCTGGTGCATTAATCGTGATGCAGTATCCGTAATCTCCAGCACAGGTCAATGTAATCGTGAGATCAGTATAGAGGGAGAGGCGAGGTGTATCACTACAGTCAGTAACGGTAGATTCGTGGTCACATGCAGAGATAAATGCTGTAGACTGTATTCAACATCAGGTCAGTTTATCCAGTGTTTTGGTCAGGGTGATATGTCTGAACCCTGGGGTGTCACTGTAGATCGTACAGAGGGTAAGGTGTACGTGTGTGATAGTGGTGCACAGAGCATCTGTGTGTACGACATGATATCTTTTCAACTTGTTAACAGAATCCCTATCCCAATGTGTAGTGGTGTCTTACTGCGCTGTGCATACCACCACGGCATCAATGCAATCATAGTCAGCGACTACTGGGCCCACTGTGTGTATGCAGTGACACCCCAGGGTGTCGTCATTTTCCAATACGGAACACGAGGTCAGAGTGGAGGTGGAGACGGACAACTGTGGAATCCAGGTGCAGTGTGCGTAGATACGTTTGGACACATATTCATAGCTGACCGTGATAATGACAGGGTGGTTGTCCTTGGTTTAGAAGGAAGATTTCTAGGAAACATTTTGACAAAGAGTGACAACATTGAACTTCCTATATCAGTCGCTGTCAACAGTAACTGGGAGCTTGTTGTTGGAACCGCCGGTGGAGAAATATCCGCGTATAAGTATATTGCTCAGAAATGATTTGACAATTTGATGATGTTCGAATTGTGATTACGTTTACTGAGTAAAATGTAATGAGCACACAACAACCATACCTTAGAAGAAACTANGTGGACCTCCCGATTACTAAGAAATTTAGAGCAGCCTTTTCTACTTTCTTCTGATAAGATTTCCAGTTAAATGGTTTTCAGGCGTCATAGCTGCTTAGAATATCATACCTTTTGGATAAGACGATGTTTAACATTTCAACAAAGCTTATAACTGTCAACATAGGAAGATCTCGCAGCGTGTTAACGATTTATTATTATTCTGATAATTTCAACCAAGGGCACGATTGAGATCGATTTAAATTAAAAAATAAAAGTTAGATTAAAGGTGGACTCCATTTTAATTTGGTCCGGGTCTTACACCATAGAAAGGGAGCCAGCCAGGACAGTGTCCCTAGAGCTGCTACCATTTTACAGGGAAGGTGAGTGCAGAAGTATGGTTGATTTGTTTCTATTTTTCTTTTTATCTCTCGTTTATACAGAAAAACATTCATGGACATTCACTTTAGGGCATCCCATGGGGTCCTGGGGTTCATATGTATCCGAAGCAAGAACGAGGCTCTATAGAATTCCTGTAAAGTCCCAGAAAGTCTAATAGAACGCCCTTTGAACTTTTGGCAGCACACGCAGCTACATCTATAGCATTACTTGTGGAAAGTACTGCACTGATAGCTGGTGATACAGATGTTTGTTTAATTAGTAAAAAGTTACCGCTATACTGTGTAATAAGGAAGGGGGGTTGGGCACACACACAATCTCACAAATAGACACGGACAGAGAGAGAGAGAGAGGAAGAGAGAGACGGGAGGGGGCAAACACCACACAAAATGCTCTGAAAAGCATAGCTTAACCATGACTTTACATCGTCCTCGCCTTCAACAAAAAAGTGACATTATTTTTATTGTTACACGTCTTTGACCTTTCTTTACGAGGTACCTGTACAATAACTGCTTCACTTTGTTTTTAAGTGGCGCTCTACAATAAAGAGCACTACGAGTGCATATATCCCCTACGACATGTATACGTAAAGACTTGGTTTGATGTTTGGTTCGTGGAATAAAAGAAAAACACCTGAATTACAATCACACTCTCCGTTCTGTAGTTCACTTATTATTTAAATATCTCCGTCAATATTACATTTACATACTAAAGGTAAAATCAATGCAAGGTAGCTTTGAAATCAATAACACGGAAGGGTCGACGTCTACACAGCCCTTTGCCAAACCTGGGAGGTGAAGTCACACGATGGCCGAGAAAGAATTCTGCAACGTCTTTAGTGAGAACTTTTTAACGTGTCAGATATGCCTGGAGGAATATAAAGACCCGAGAGTGCTCCCCTGTTACCACACGTTCTGCCTGGAATGTATTGCTGACCATGCAGCCAAGAATGGTGTCCAGAACAAGTTCTCCTGTCCTGTGTGTCGACAAGAGGCTCCCGTACCACCAGGTGGGTTAGAAACTCTCGTGAAAAACTTCTTCTTAAGAAAAGTAACAGACTTCATAAAAAGCCCGAAAACGCCCGAGGGGAGACTTTGTGAATATTGTAACCATAAAGAACCCACTCTCATGTGCCAAGGATGTCCAAAAACTAACCAACTGTGTGCTACATGTCGTGATATTCACGACAAAATACCATCTTGTGAGGGCCATTTGTTTGTACCTCTGTCACAAGTAGACTTGTCAGCTAACCCAGTTAGTATACGAGAACAATTACGCCACATATTAGATAAAGCTCAGTACTGCGACAAACACGACGGAGAACCGCTGGCATTCTATTGTGAAAATGATGACACTGTTATATGCAGGGAATGTATTGTAAAAGTCCACAGCAAACACGACTTTAAAGAATTAGGGGATGTGGTGAAAGTTCAACGAGATCTTATACAAGAAAAGCTAAGATGTCTCCCTACTGAGAAATTATCTCGTTTTGAAAAGGCAGAAAAAGTTATTTTACAAACGGAAGAGAGACTGACAGTTAACCAGAAAAGGGTTCTTCGTTTGGTGGATTCGCAAAAATTAGCTATGACGAAGGAGATAAAAAAAAACAGCAAAACTACTGAAAGAGAAATCAAAGATTTTTATCAACAAGTAGAGAATGAGGTACGTCAACAGACAGACGCGTATTTGACCACTGTCAAACAGCATTTGGAAACTTATGAAACAAAAGTACAGTCAGATTACATCGAAATGCAGAAAGCTATAGATGACAAAAGCAAGGAAATAACGACGGAAGTTATGACACTCACCTCCACGCAGGTAAAAACTTTAGAAGCTGAAAAGGACAAGCAAGAAATGAACAAGATTTCCATTCAGAGCATTCGTGATTTCGCTCAGCAACTCACAGACACCGGTTCTGACATCGAGGTCATGACCCACTCTAAAAAACTCCAAACTAGAATACAGGAGTAAGAGACAGTAGAACCAGACTTTGTTATCAAGATCACCGATATAACATTTACACCAGGGCAAACAGAAATGGATGTTGTGCTACAGTTACCTGAAATCCCTAATCCGCCGCCGCTGTCCATCAAAACGTGGTCCATTACGGCCAAAACATACCGGGGTCCCTTGGATGCATATTTTGGAAGTTTAAAACAAAAGAGAGCGAACTATCCTGTGCTGAATGAATTTATGAAGGTAACCTGGCTTGATAAACCGGAGCGGAATATTTGTTTTAAAGTGAGGGATTGTCTGCAGGATATCCAGTGCACAGATGACGGTTGTATTTTAGTTTTACATAGAGATACCTGTAACAGTTTACATGGTGACTTCTTCTTTGACCATACAGTGTCAGTATTCTCCAGCACAGGTCAATGTAATCGTAAGATCAGTTTAGAGGGAGGGGTTAGTCATATGACTACAGTCAGTAACGATAGATTCGTGGTCACCTGCAGAGATAAATACTGTAGACTGTATTCAACATCAGGTCAGGTTATCCGATGTTTTGGTCAGGGTGATATGCCTTGCCCCTCGGGTGTCACTGTAGACCGTACAGAGGGCAAGGTGTACGTGTGTGATAGAGATGCACAGTGCATCTGTGTGTACGACATGGAATCTTTTCAACTTGTGAACAGAATTCCTATCCCAATGTGCAGTAAAGGTCCACTGTGCTGTGTATACCACCACGGCATCAATGCAATCATAGTCAGCGACTTCATTGTCCACTGTGTGTGTGCAGTGACAACCCAAGGTGAAAGCATGTTCCAATACGGAGCTCGAAGTCAGAGGGGAAATGGAGACGGACAACTGAGTAATCCACGGGGAGTGTGCGTAGATAAGTTTGGACACATATTCATAGCTGACAGTGGTAATCACAGGGTGGTTGTCCTTGATTCAGATGGAAGATTTCTGTGTAACTTTTTGACAAAGAGTGACAATATTGACTGTCCTTTGTCAGTTGATGTGAATTGTAACGGGGAGCTTGTTGTTGTAAGTAACCGACATACAATATCCACGTATAAGTATATCTCTTAGTAATGACATATCGGTACATGATTTGATGCTATGATAATTCTTGAATAAAAGGAAAATATAATGAACACAGCAAACGCACCTTATAATCCAGCAAGTTGCGGGAAAATTGTGCATTTTTAACCTACAAGCATGGAATTTGAGAACAATGAAATTCAAAGCAAATTTGGATATATAGGCATGTCTGGAAATTCCAAAATGGCTGCCGATTCCAAGATGGCCGCCAAAAATATTTTCATATTAAAACTTCTAGTATATAGCTTAGAATTCCATTCTCTACAAGTGTGCCGAATTTCATGCTTGTAGGTAAAAATGCACAATTCACTATTTTTCTACACCATGTTTCTTGACTATTATAAAGACCCAACACTATTTCAGCTTAATATACATACTGAACGTGTGTGGAAGTTCTAAATGAATTGATTAGATAAATATCAGCATTGAAACATATGAGATTATCATATTAGCACTTTCACCCTTTGCAAATTCATTTAATTCGCAG
>NW_019773837.1:11878-41450 GCF_001039355.2 Lingula anatina | reverse complement strand
TACACTGTTTGAACTACAGTTAAAATATTTATTTATATATATATGTATGGTGGATTTTTAAACACATATAAAAAGTAGACCTGTTGAATTTAGTAAGGGATGGTGAATGATTGCATGGATGGATGAAAGTACACGGTGGTTGACCATGTGGGTAAGGGTGGGTAGATGGGTGAAAGCATATGGGAGGTTAGATATATGGGTGGTTGACCATGTGGGTGTGGGTGGGTAGCTGGAAGAAAGCAAATAGGTGGTTGGGTACTAGTATATGGGTGGTTGACCATGTGGGTAAGGGTGGGTAGCTGGATGAAAGCAAATGGGTGGTTGGGTATTTGGATGGTTCATCTGGTTGACAGTGGGTAGACGGGTGAAAGCACATGGGAGGTTGGTTATTTGGGTGGTTGACCACATGGGTGAGATGATGGGTGAAAGCAAATGGTTGAGTGTGTAGGTGAGAGGGGGTACGTGGGTAAGAACCCATGGACAGTTGGGACAAAATATGAGCCTGTGGATAGTTAGGTACTAGTACACAGGTAAAAGAGGAAAAAGAGAGTGAAAACTTTTTTCTTTTTTGTCAAGTCTCCCTCTTATCCCTTGAACTATGCAAAAAAACACAGCAAACAAGGTACCCCATTATCCCTATCAGTTCACTTTAAAAGCAAGATGAATATCTTCTCTTCAGATTGTCAAACACAAATACATGATGACATCCCACCTTTTTAACCCAAGTATTATAGGTTCCGTTATTGTATTTTATCTCCCAAATTCCAGATTCCCCAAGCTTTGGAGTTCAATCCCCTGACACCATAAGTAATGTTAACCCCTATTAAATTTGGATGTAGGAATAATCTAATGCAACTGGAAAAATACCTGCGAGGAAAATTCTATAACAGCCTCATGACTTCATGAGTAAGGTCGCCCTTTCTTTCAGGCTATGGCAGCCTTATTTTGTAAGAAATATCTTAGCAAACTGAGGGAAATTGGTTTCTCAACATAGAGATCCAATCAAAATACACACTTACCTTTATTAAATAGTGGTGAGCTTATGAGGAGCTTATCATAATAAGACAAATTAGTTTAACATCATGGTGGCAATGGGTGGGACAACATGGAGATTAGATTGGCTTCTACAGTCAGCTTATCATAATAAGAGAAATTAGTTTAACATCAGTGGGTGGGACAACAGGGAGATTAGACTGGATCCCTATGATAAGCAAACCTTAATCAATTTTCTAAAATAACAAGTACAAAGCTTAGATGTCACAAGTCACAAGTGAAGCGCATCTTCAGATGCACTTCAGTGACAAAAAAGGTCACTTTCTGGGATGCTATTACTTCTTCCCCATGAATCTTGACTTTCAACACGGCCAGTTTTTAGGGGTTGATTATACAGTGCTATATTGTAAGTGTTGTATCTCAGCTAAAATTTGACTTCTGTCAAGTGATCCATATTGCCATCAACTTGGAGACCTACTGTAAAGAGCTATAGCTTTTAAGAGTTCAAGGTTATCACACATGATAATATTTAGAAGAAAGAGTCTTCCAATTTAATTATAAAAAAGATTGATTTTTGTATTTCAAATAGAAAAATGATTGAATAAGAGCCATTTTCATTAATAAAGCATAATTGGCTTTTTCTCATTCAGCACTTGTAAGGACACAAAAAATATTTCTTAGTAGTATTGATTTTGCTGAAATGGGAGACCAAAAGGCTGCCGTTACTTCAATAACATAATTTTACCAAGAAAAATCAAAAGATCTGAAAGAAAGACTAAGACAGTGATACATAACACAAGGCTTTGCATTGTTAAAAACCAATTTGAAAATGACACAAGACCAACATGATAATGTATGCAGAACTCCTGTCTGATCCAATAAAAACACACATACACACACACACAAACACACACACAAAGGTATTTCAACTGCAGCATATTAGCCATTTTTAGCACATACAAGACAGATATTAGTAAAGACAAAATTCACTGTATTGAGAAGGAACAGAAATCGGTTTTCTCTCTCAATATTTATACTCGTAAACACATATTAAGTAAAGGACCAAGTGAGTAGTGTGTTCTCTATAGATTAAGGATTCATTCACATACAAGCTACACTATCATACAAGCTACAACAGGACTCTTGCTGAATGCAATCAGATTAACAATAAAACACGTTTTTTCCTGGCACTGAGTAGAATACAGAAAAATTGTTGATTATATGAGTACATTGGAAACAAGTTTAAGGGAGACGGGGTACTATGTTAATCTGATTGTATTCAGTGATAGTCCCCATAGAGTAAGAGTGCATTCCCAGAGATTTAGATTAAGATCGACCTAACTCCCTGGGAGTTCAAGCTAAATTGCAGTCAGCCGAGCGTGCACCATAGTTAATTACCCCCTTTAATACAGCTTTTAGTAGGCGGGACAGACATTTAAGCCTGTTAAGCTGACACCAATCTAGTGAGACTCCCCAGGGAGGATAGATCGATCTAAATATCTATAGGAATGGGGTCTTAGTGTGCAGTCACTAATACGATAGATTCATTGTGAACATATCCTAACAGTCTACTACATGTATTTGGTTACACTATATTTATAGATTAACACACCCACTGTCTTTTTTACTATACAGACATTCTAAAAATATAGCATACACACACTGCTACTAAGTGGAAAGCAGTTATGATCAGCAGGGTGCAGGATCTTGGAAATGTGGTTTTCATGTACAGTATAGACAGGAAATAGTATAATATTTCTCTCTCTATCTTTCTCTCCATAACTCTCACTCTTTTTCTCTCTCTCTTTCATGCATCCATGCACACACACATTTTAACATGAACGTTCACAGGCAAACACCCAATTTGACAAAGGCATGCCTACAAAAACTCTCACAAGACAGACACATGCAGTGTTTGGTGGGTAAGGGGTCCTACCCCAAAGGAAATTTTGTAAAAAAAATAAATAAATAGTGCATTTTGGTGACATCGGAACACAGGAGAAATCAGAATTATTTCATATCAAATATGACCATCTTTTTCCAATGGCACAAGAACCACATACAACTGATTTTGACTATTTTATAGAGAATTAGCGTTAGAGTGCACTGTATACTTTATGTTTTCACGGGCAACACAAATAAAATATTCTGCATATTTTCAACACCCCTACATTGGCCATACCCCCAACAAGGCAAGTAGAAACAAAGCATATATGTAAGACATTCATCAAGATGTTCCAAGTGAAACAGAAGAAGTGAAGCCCTTCTTTTATTATGTTTACTGGAAATAAGGTCTCCTTTTCCAATATTTAAACATTCCTACGTCAAGAAAACTTTCAGATTTGTGAGCAGGCAAGCAAATGGGTCTCTGTTATTTGTGAAAAACTGGATATAAATACACATGCACACATTCAAACACCCACACACCTACTCACACACGTGCGTGCGCGCGCACACACACACACACACACCTTCATAGAAAATGGTTGGAAGGTCTCCCCAGCAGAACTATTTATCATCCCAGAGAGGCAATGAAGCTTAGACCATCAGTGATAATTAATGTATCAGACATAGTATTGATTGCAGCCAGTTCCTTCATCTTGAATTGATATCCCAGGCTTGTTATTCCAACAGTACTCTAAGATTTGCATACCTATCTCCCACTAATGTACCTGAAACTATACAATGTGGAGCACCCACTCAGTGGCAAAGGTGCATGTATACTGATCCAACATCATAAACAAGTTATAGTCTCAGAGAAGAATTTCATCAGCTGTGTTATGTTATAAGAATGAAGTCATTTTTCTTCAGTCAACAGCTTAATATTGAAATAGCCTCATTCCCTGATGAAAATGTCCTGCTAGACATCGAAATATTGGAGGTAAACACCATTTCAATATTGAGATGTTTACTTAAAAAAATTACTTCATTTTTTTAAGGTACAGTCTGTACTGAAAGTGAAGAGGGACCCAACTAGCGACAAGTATCGTTTGTGTCTGTTCATCACGGGGTAAAAAAAAGGGCGGGTGAAAACATGTCACAAGGTCCTTAATGACTTAATTAATGACGTTAATAAGTTCATAACCCCATCAATCTTATTTAAAATGTTGATACCTATACTAATTGGAAGTAGATACTAGTACATACTGTGGTCATGCTGAAAGGCTTTCACGCTGCACTAATTACCTTTAAGCTGCCAATTATTGAGAAATCATTATCAATAAATCTGAAAATCCTACTTTCATGATATTCCACACATAAGATTTTCCAGAATCCTGCACCACTCCATGCAAAACTGGCTTTATCAAAAGGTTTCAACCCATTTCATTGAAATACTTTTTTCAATTATATTTAAGTTTTACAAAGTGACATGTTTTCAGCCTACTTACATTGAATTTGATTGAGTACTAATATGCATTTATGGATTTAATTTTTTTTTCATCACATTTACCCTGAGTTTCTGGGGGTCTGATGTTTAATGAAAGCTCATATCTAACTAACATTATGACTGTGCTATTTCCAAGTCGACATAGTAATGGAAATTGCATGCTAGGAAGAGGCAAGTTACCACAAGTGCTCTGAAACGCCAAAGGGCAGTGAATCAAATAAGATATGGGAGTTAGGGAGACAAAGCCCCCAAATATGGAAATTCAAACCCCAAAAGTAAGGCAACAAATTTTTTGGCTCTTTTTTTTTTTTCTAGTGGTCTGTCTACTTAGAAGTTCTTCTGTACTTATGGGAAAATATATTTTTCCTCAATGATTGGAAAAGGTTTGACTAATGGCCATAAATCAAGTACAGGAAAGTAAAACATGACTTCTGATGGAAATAAATTATATTGTTGAATCTTATTACATGATCCCCTACCGCTATCCAAAACATCAAATCTCATTATAGAGAATGAAAAATGGAGAAATAAATAAGACTTCCTTATAAATGAAAATGCTTTTTTAAAGAACAACCCCACAAAGTGATTTAGAGTCTTAAATCTGATGGACTAATTAAGATGAAACACCCAATTAAGACCTCTAAACTGGCTATCTTAAGGATGGATAAGTCACAAGACCGACAGCTTTACTCATCTGCCTACCTCAAGAATCTCTTTGACAGCCTTCCTAATGAATGAATGATAAAAATAACCAAAAAAGTACTGTAGGCAAAAAATAATCACTTGAATATTGCATTTTGCCAATCCCTAACATAAATGTTCTGTTTTAAAAAATCAAATATGAACTATTCCTTCCTTGTATTTTTTTTTAAAATTTGGACACAAGTGACAGAATGAAGTACTGTTATTTTTACTTTAATCATATAAATGTAATGCCATACTTTTTACCTGACACACTTTTCACAGTTATTCAGTCTAATTCACACAAAAACTGATGGATAAACTAGAATTAAGGTTTCCTTTCCCAATATTTAAACATCTGCACTAGTAAAGCTTCCAATGTCTTATGGTAATAAGGATTCTAGATTCAGACAGAAGCTAGCTTTCACATTCATTAACTAAAGCATCTCATTTAACATGGTCCAGGTGACACATTTGTTTAAAATGGTGAGCACTTTAACTTTGCTGACCTATCCTAACAATTTCCCTTCTTATCCAGGTATTTCTTTGTTTAGTGACATTTAAAAATGCAATCCAGGTAAAGCTTATCAATAACATCGGCACGACTCTTTTTCAGGGTGGACAAAATCAGCAAAACAAAATGCTCCCTGGTAATTCTTCATCGCCGAGTCCCTCTAGCACTCTCCCTATTCTGGCAAATTATCCAACAAATCTAATCACAATTCATCAGCGCATTGAAAGTGTAATTAAAAACATATCCCAAGTTAATATATTATCCTTCAGAAATGAAATGTATGTAATTACAACCCAACTCTCTTGGTATTATTGGGACCAGCATGTTTTTAAGCGCATGTATTTGAAGCTGTTATTAAATCAAAATACAATATCTGAATTGTAAACAAAGTCTTGATGAGAAATTGAATAAATTGGAAGTATTTTTTTACAAAAGAAAGAAAAATTGCTGCAGTACAAACAAAACAAACTTATGGTAAGAGATCACACCCATATTGGTCTACTTATATATCCTCTCTCTCTCTCTCTCTCTCTCTCTCTCTCTCTCACACACACATACACACACACACACACACACACACATCCAACAACCTCATCAAAAATTACACTACTGTGGACAATGAGAGCACAAGACTCAAATACTGTGTATCAACAAACATACATGTCACACAGAGGCGGATTTAGGCCGTCTTCTGGGTCTTCCGGAAGACGGTCAAAATTTCATGTTTACATTGACGGGTATCTAATTTTTTCTGTCGGAAGACGGTCAAAAATGGTGGATGGATCAACAAAGATAATTTGGAAGACTGTCAGAAAATATCTCTGGATCCGCCCCTGTCACATATAAATGTGAGTTCCGCCATATTTGGGTCTGTTTTTTTTTTTTTTTTTGCTTCTCTACACGGTCACGGTACAAATGAGATGCAGCACCCACCATCAAGGTGTGTGTGACATCTAAGCATGCTTCACAATCATATTAATCAGTTACACCTCGTCGCCTGGTGGTATATCTAAATTATATCTTGGCAGTTGTCTACATTTTCGAGCTTGTGCAAATCAAGGTCCATGGGCTAGTATAATAATAATAATAATAACAATAATAATAATCCCTATTTGGCTAGGAGAAAATAAAATGTAAAATGTCTTTCTGTCTTTGATCTTGTTCAATACTTAGTTTGACATTAAAATGTCCAGAATTTTGGCTTAAAGATTTTTTCGTAAGAGTGAGCCCAGTATGTTATCTACAGTTTTTACCAGCTGGCCTAGAAAAATCACTTCCAAATTGATGAAAAATATTGCAAAGTACTCGATCACAGTCACTATTTTGTTTTGCAATTAACAATTAACAACTCTGTTTAAAATGTGTTCTCTTACAAACATACAACTAATTAAACTGTTAATTCCAGTGCTACATCTGGATGAAATTAAACAAGACGTCTTTCGGAAGATTGCCAAGATTTGCAAATTCATTAAGCCAGTCATTTTATTAGAGTATTATAGGTTTTATTTGAACTTTATTGCTTTTCTATCCATTCAATTGCCAGACAAGACAGGTCTTATCCCATCGAAACACATGCCATCAAATTCGCACAGTTCAATGCAGATTTTATACTGCTATCTTTAGAATTTCCATATCTACAGGATGAAAGTGGTACTGTTAGATAACACCTTAATTAGCTACAAAAGGTCATCCCCAATGCACCTCTCTCAGGGAAAATGGAACTTCCGATTTATCTTCCATCCCTAGTCTTATCATTAATATCCTTCTCCAGGCACAGGAGCATAATAAAGAGAGATTAACCCTGAACGTCCTTTATTAAAGGGCACTGAGTGTAAAAATTACTTCTATTGGGGCAACATTCTCAAAAAAAATATTGCTTTTCAATCAAAATTTTAAAAAAATCTGCAATTCGCAGGACTAGACTTGCCTAACATTATGATCTAGCTTTTTCATATTTAAATCTTCATCGTTTTTGTCCTCTTATCCCCCCTGAACTTATGCAGAGTTTGACTGAAGTTTAAACTTCTGTGTGTTTTCGGTCGCACACAAAACAAAGTCTAGCCCAAGCAAAAGTTAAACACTCCCTAGTTGCTCGAGGTGTGTCATCCAGTTGGTTTGGTTGCAGTGAGAGTCCCATCGGAGCATATAGTCAGCCAAGTACATAAGTATCATTGGGAATGCCCCCCCTCCCCCAGTCAAAAGCTTTCCTATGGACACATGAAATCCAGATGACCACATGCTCTTTTATTTGTGATTGGTTCAGTAAACGTCAATCAACATGTCACTGAATGTCTGGATCTGAGCAGCGTGCTCATATGCAGATACGAAAATGAAGTAACTGGCATGCAACGGAACAGACGCACAGAGTGGACTAGGTCATTTTCTTCAATCATACTAGTAGCTATCTGGATTTACTGATAAAAGAGCTATAATTGGGTGACTTAAAAATATGCCTATCATAACCAAGGAGTGTCAACTTATGCATATTTAAATACATTTTGTATATGAAACTTTTCTTAAATGTTCCATTGCCCCCGACCAAATCCTATGTATTCATCTTTTTTTAAAACTTTTTTATTCATGATTTTTTACCTCTTCTGGCCTAGATATTTCCAGTTTCTCACACTCTCGTGTTTCAAAATGACAAAAAAGGGCAATGAACCCAAAGCCAGCAGTCAAGTCTCAACTTTCAACTGACTGCAATTGAGCTATTAGGTGCTACGCATGCATTATGGATGTTGTTCGCATAAGATGACAACACGGCTATGCAGAAAAATAGGATCAAATGTTCCAAGATGGAGATAAACATGAGGATGCATCCCTTTGTCTCATTTTTCCTACATTATCATAAAAAAGTATCAGTTTGGAAATATAATGAACGAACAATGATTTTAATCTCTGAGTCTTAAAACAACCATCTGCTGTCAATTTCAAAATCAAATATTGAAATATTCCCCCAAGTACGACATGTCTAAGAGAGACAAAAAATCCATTCAATAATTATTTCTGACCACTTGACTGCAGTTCATATCACTGATGAATAGTTCATTTCAGAAATTGTTTATAATCATTTCTATGAAAGCATATGTGTTTGGCCACTTAAAATGTTGTTTTTATCAATTAATCTTTTTTTTTTAATGTATGTTAACTCATGAAAAAATTGTCCATTTCTCCAATTCTAATAATATCAGGTTTTAGTTAATAAATAGTAAAATGTATTTTTATACCAGTATCTTAAAAGATTGCACATTTTGTTTTTGTTTCCTTTCCTTAAAGAGGGCTTCCCACCTGCAAAAACATCTGTTTTTGTTTGTTTGCTTGTCTGTTTTTTTCTTTTTTAAGTCAAAAAAAGTCAAACTCTTAACTCTGTTGAACTTCATCACTTCAGCCTCTGATTTCATTCCTGGAACCTCATTAAGAGAAAACCTCTGCTATCCTATCATTGATCGCAAAACACTGCACACACTTAAGAGTCGGCCACTGAAGATGAAAACCCTTGATACAAAAATCAATGGGCATTAAGTCAGCCTTCATCTTGTTTCTTAAACACTGGGGCAGAGATTGACCGGACCATCTAGGATACTCGGTTGATCTCACTGGCATAATCAATACAGGCCGCATGTATGTAAATTTTACTATGTTGTAATTATACATATATATGCACATATATATAGTGTATGTGTATGCATATTATCGTTGTTATGTATGTTTATATCACTTTATGCAGCAGTGTTACATAGTACAGATATAACATATAACCGTGTGTGTGTGTGTGTGTGTGTGTGTGTGTGTGTGTGAAAGAGTGTGAGGCAGGTTCAACTAGTGCTACTATCCTATTACAACCCCATTTTTATCCTATAATATTATGTGCTTTTGGTAACAATCTGTTTAAAAATTCCAGATTTAATCTACAGTATTAAAGATCTACCATCAGCCTGTAAAATATCCTTAAAAATCCGTTTTAAAAAAATTTCAATTCCATCGTAAATTGCCAAGTCATGGACCTAACTAAGCAAAAGGTACAGCTTGCAGATCTATTGGCACTGAATGCAAACAGAAGTTAATTGCTCAGAAATAAGGAATTATAACCTGGTTAAGGTAATTTGGATAGCATTCCAGAGCACAAACATCTTGATTACTCCTTAGTGCACATATTATATCTGGCCCCTGAAAGATCTTTGCCACTCCTGTGCCCCATTATTACACAGGCCACTTTTCCAGTGAAGCATACACAAATTTTTAGATATATTTCTGTGCTTATTATGTCTGTTAATGGAAATTTAATGTGACATGCGACTCAAAGATAATCAATGTCATGACAATCATAGTTATCCTCTATTGATTGACAGACAACAGGTCCATACAAAGAAACAGAAATATTTTAAAAAGGCATCTGTATAGTACATAAATGAATTAGCTCAACTACGTGCCTGACAACCTTCAAAACTCATCTCTTGATGAAGTTTAAATATATAAATTATGCCAAACGCAACAGAATACAAGCACACAATCTGCTCGCACATCTATCTTTCATTAGGCACATAATACATCCATTTGGGACAGTGTTATCTCGGCAATACCTTATTGCAATTAAATTTGTGTGCACATGTGCCTGTTTTATTTTTACTTTTTTTTTCACTAAATTCACTTATTCCTTTTGGGCTATTTTTTAATTCATAATTTCATTGTGGATAAATTTTTCATAAAAATACATCACATAATGTTAATCCATTATCATCCCTAACAAATATACTTTAAAATGAGCAGTCTTCAATGAACCCCTCTCAACAAAAAATACATGCAAACACAGAGCAAAGGATAGTGCAATCAAGTCCAGTCTTATTTCAGAAAATAGACGAAGATAAATTGTCCACTGCACTTTTCCAACTTTACAACCTCAATGCACCTTGTTATCTGTTGATCCCTTCAGACCTTTCCATAACCTTGCACCTATTTACTATCATTCGCCTTTTAACCTTCGCAGAAACATCGCGGCCATTTCCTCAGAGTTCAATCGCAAAGTACTTGACATTTCCCTTAGATCTTTTTGATATCAACCACCAAGTCATGCACCAAAAACCAGTCTCAAACCTTGGCCATCGAACCTTGGCAACTGACTACTGTACTAGATTTAACCCCTGACCAGGAAATCATATTGGATTTTTAAAGTTATTTGTTTAATTGAACGAGTGGACATTTCACCAGTTGTTTTAGATCATTATTCCGTTACCTACAGATTTCATCTTTGGGTTTGTACGTACAGTTTTCAAAGTGCACAGGTCTAACTGACCAGTGAGGCTGGAAAGGATTTAAATGGCAAAGACTGCAAAACCTCAAGTTTTATTACTGAGGATTGTGCACTACACAGATAAGCCCAGACAACAATCTACATTAAAATTCATGGGTGCATATCCCAAAGACTAATGTAATCAGCTATCTATTAACAGTGAATGATAACNCAGATTTCATCTTTGGGTTTGTACGTACAGTTTTCAAAGTGCACTGGTCTAACTGACCAGTGAGGCTGGAAAGGATTTAAATGGCAAAGACTGCAAAACCTCAAGTTTTATTACTGAGGATTGTGCACTACACAGATAAGCCCAGACAACAATCTACATTAAAATTCATGGGTGCATATCCCAAAGACTAATGTAATCAGCTATCTATTAACAGTGAATGATAACTCTTCTCTTTGTACAGACTCATGGGAATTTTTTACTTAAAACTTTTTTGCTATGAACTATCCAAATGGGGGTTTTCTGTCATATCTGAAACTTTGGTACCTAAAAATGTGACCAGGTAATACAAGAATATCTCATATCACTAGTTATAAATAGTGTGTCTCAAGAGGTATTTTCCCTTTTATGAATTTGTGCACAAAGAACCTGGTTCAAAAAAAAAACAATTTTCAATAAAACACAATATATACACATAAAATTAAAGCATATACATTTTGTGAACAAAAATGTCCAGATAGCTGAGGGGCCTTATGTTTCCTCTAATTTTTCGTATACGTAAAGAAAACTTACTTTCATTCATTTGGAATGTTTTATCACCTTCAAGCATTATTTACACCTAGACTTCAATAGTTTTCCTATAGAAAAGCGTGCACTAACACCTCATCTAGAAATTAACTTCTCAGAGGAAGGTAAATGTTTCACCTTTGTCTTATAAGTCTTCCTCTGAGAAGTTAATGTCTAGTTGAGGTGTTAGTACATGATATAATTAAAAAGAAATAAGCAGGTATATTTTGCCTCCATCTTGACACCAGTATCTAATCCGTTTCATAATTATTACCTACTGCCAACATGGCAAAAATAACACCCCATTTCCATAGATTTTTAGATCGATCTATCCCCGTGGGGAGTCTCACTAGATTACTGTCAGCTTGGCCGGCTTAAGCGTCTGTCCCGCCTACTGAAAGCTGTAAGGGGGTAATTAACTATGGTGCCCGCTCGGCTGACTGCAATTTAGCGTGAACCCCCAGGGAGTTAGGTCGATTTAAATCTTAATCTCTAGATCGATCTAAATCTCTGGGAAAGCACCCTAAATCTCCAAGAGATTAAATTTGTTTTTCAAATCCAAAGAATATTGCAATTAAGATTTCAATGCTTCTTGGAAAATTATGGAAAAATAATAATAATAAACAGTAAATATTCACCTAGGGAGCAGAATACAGGGTACTCTTTAATTTATAATACATCAATTTTTCTTCTTTTCATTTCAAAGTCTGAACTTGTGTTCGAAGGTGCTTTTATTGACAAACGGCAATGGGATTACAATGATCCCGTGATCAAACAATTGCATTTTTATGCAAAGTGAAAATGCAAGATATGCATGCAATAGTAACTGTGAAATTGGCTTGAGCCAAACAGAGGAAAATATATCCTATTTAAAATGTTAATTTACAAGGGATTTCTGGATTTTGAAATTTGGACCTCAACAGAGAGATGGTTGGTAAGTAGAAGAAAAATGTTGAAAGTGGAGAAAAAATCTTGTGCGTTTATTTTTTTTTAATTACCTTTTTTGAACCATAGCTCCATGAAGGAACTCTTAAGTTGAATGTTTTGGCAGCAAAGTGAAATTAAAACTTAAATATAGTCAACCAGAGAGCTGAAATTAACAGCTCATTATACATAATTGATGTGTTCCCACCTGTTTTTCTCTCATGCAGGTGATTTGGTATGAAATGAGTCATTTTCAAATAAAATATTTACATTTTTTGCTTATACACAGATAGATAGATAGATAGATAGATAGATAGATAGATAGATAGTTAGACAGATAGATAGATACAGGTAATTTTTTACATCTGAATTCAAACTTTATGAAATGGTTTAGAATGCAGGGCAATATGTATTTTCATGTCCACTCTCCTTTTATCCTTTTGCTGCAAAATTTTAGTTTTCCACAGTCCATTTTTAAGAGACTGGTGCTTCATCAGACTCATTCTGTCAAATCAACCCCCATGCTATCATTTATTCTTCCCAATCTTTTCTATATCACACCAACTTAGTTGATGAGCCAATGTTTTACAGTAACTAATTTGTAAACAAGTATTATTACATGTCATTTTTGTGGTATTGACATGTACAGTAAATAGCTATCTGTGAAAAATAATGTATTTAATCCATTCACTTTCCTACACCCACATCCTTTCATGCATATTGCTTACCTTTCTCTTCCTTGCCCTCTGTCACCTCATACAGGTCCTTGAGATATTCCAATGTCTCAGCGGAGATATGAACTCTGCCAGGCTCCCCTGTCGACTCCATGACATTGGCCAGGTCCACGTCATTTGACATGACGTCAAATTTGAAGCGGCTCGTCCCAACAACTCCACACAAAACTTTGCCTGTGTGCACGCCAACACGCATGTTCACTTCCTCGTTGTGTTCCTCGTCGAATTCTTTTATGGCTTTGATCATCCCCAAGCCCATCTCTATGCAGCACTTCGCATGGTCAGGACGCGGCGTTGGGCATCCGGACACACAGTAGTAGCAATCGCCAAGAGTGCAAATCTTCTCGCATCCTGTCTTGAAGCAGATTTTATCAAAGCGCCCAAAGAGATTATTCAGCAAAGACACCAGTTTCTCAGCAGTTTTGTTGGAGCTCATTTTGGTAAAACCCACTATGTCCGCAAAGAGGATGCTGACAGACTTCATCTGGTGCATAGTGAATGGACGAAAGATTATCCGCTGAAAATCAGAGTTACCATCCACTCTCGACTGCACCACCTCCTTGGCAATTGTCTCTGGCATTAAGGAGTTGATCATCTTTTCCTTCAACTGCTTTTCAATCTCGAGGTCTCGCTTCGCCATGATGGATTGGCCTACTTTCCAAAAAGTGCTTCGCTTTCTCACCTGAGACATGATAAAGATGTGAAGTCCAATGATGTGGATACAAAAATGAAGCAGAACTTTCCCAACAATCAGCGCAGCTGAATCCAGTTCCTCATCGTCACCAGTGACAATCTTGAGCAGAACTTCGTACAAGATGGAAAACAAAACTCCAATGATGACACACACAAACAAGGGCATTGGGATCACCGTGTACATCATCAGTAAGATTTCAATGACCCCCGCGAAAGATCCTACATCGGACATATTCGTTTCATTCTGGGGGTTCTGAAATTTGGCCAGAGTCAGTGCCACCAGCAGGAGAGACATAAATATAGACACTGGCAGGCAAAAACGCTGATAATACCTGGTATAGCTGAAGATCAAAACCAGCACAGTTATTAGGAGTAGTGATAATGTTCCCACTACAAAAGGAACCCAGTTTGCTTCAGCTCTAGCTGCAAAGAAGATACTCCAGGCAGCGCAAGATGCAATGATGTAGAAGCAGGCATACTGGAACCGAATGCGAGTTTGTGGAAACGAGCTTTTTGCAACCTGCTCCTCCAGAACTTCTGAGTCAAAACGTGGATTCCACCAAGAATGGGATGCTCGCTCGAAGAGTACTGGAAAACGACTACGACGTCTCTCACTTAGGAGGGTTCCCTTATATCTATTCCGAGCTGGTGATTCAACATCAAATTTAACCTCTTCTGTGCCAGAATCATAGCGGGCCCCCATCCCGTTATTGTCCTTATCTTCACTGGCAGCCATTTTGTTTGTATTTTCCTAATGTTCGTTCAACTTTGTAGCGTTTTACAGGAGGACATTATTTCCTGTAAATAGAAGAAAATCTGTGTTATTTTCAACACAATCAATTGAAATGATTACATCTTTCTTATGATGAATTTGTCAAATCAAAATGCTCAGAATGCACAGATTTGTTGATTTCACATTTTTAATAAAAACACATACTAGAAAACAAGGGGAATCCCAAGAAAAAATACAGATAAAGAACAAGTGTCAAGGAGAGAGCTGGAAACCCTTCACATGCTCACTAAACATTCAGAAGCTTTCTTGTTAACTGTCCAGGTATCTATCCAGATGTCTACTGTTAGAGACCCCATCTCCACCACTCCCAGTCACTGGAAATTTCTTGTTCTACGTGGATAAAGGACACCACAGTGTGGATGTTTTGACAAATAGAGCAAACTGTTATGTAATTTCTATAACAACATTCTATATACTAGTATGTATACAGATACTTGCATTGTTCACAAGGTAGCAAATATTACAGAATTCTTAATACATGATAACAATTGATAATTCATATGCTATGATTATGCCTATATATGCAGTACTGACAGAAAAAATTGTACACAGAAAAGATTAAAACACACAATCAGCAGTCTCAGTATAACTCTAAATTTTATAGCTTGAATTAATAACAGTTATCTCAGACAAATTTTATTTTTAAAAGATTTTTTCCTTTTATAATAGCTGAAATTAACATGAACACTGCCTTACTTGCCTAACTAGAATCTTCACTAGTTCGAACTAAGTTTCACATCACAGAATGCCAGAGTTACGAGAAGTATAAGCATTTGGCTGCTGATCGCTTTCATTTAGATTCTTTGGAAGCAGAATTCCAACAGTATTCTCCATGTTTCAGATCTTTTTCACCCACAATAAATATTCAAAATTACCTTTCCCAGGCACCTTCTTCCTACATTTTTTGTTAAGCAAACTTACTCAAAATACTTGGCCAATGGGGTACAAACTAATAAAAGTATGAGTCATTTTAATACCTTTGTTTGCATCATAGCTTACTTGAAGAAAAAAGATTGAACGTGATGGTTTTAGAAGAATAAGAAAGTGTAAATTGCCTACAAGATGAGTCATTTCATTATTATACTCTTTTCCATAACTTATACAGACCAAAAAACCATGCATGACTTTAGGAAAGTATTGGAATTCAAAATTTTGGAAAATATTTACAAAGACCACGATTATGGTAATTACCTGATCTTTCCATTTGAGAAAAAAATTATCACATTTTTGGAAACATGATTTTAGAGTCATTAAAATATACTTCTGTGAAGCATTTTTGTGGTGCTTAGACTGATTTTCAGTGGCCAGTCAATATTAATGTAAAATTTAATTTTAAGAATTTATGACTTAAAAAATAAAGTACCTGTAAAATTCACAATTTTCCGCATTAAAAAGATGGAGTCATTGTACCATCATCTAAAAATTCTTGCAAATTCCAATATTTCACCTTTAAAGGATTTGTAGATCTGCAATCTTACTTAGTCACACTCAAATTTTTTTTTTTTTAATTTCTACTCAACCCCCTACTCTGACCCTCTAAATCCTTTGACAAATACTAACAAAACGCTGTTTAAGGAAACATCCTTAATCGTTTTATTTTCCAAAATATCAAGAAATAACCATATCTCCCTGTGTAAATCAAATCACATCTAACATGCTGCTTCCTCTGTGAATGACGGTTGACTTGGTGGGGAAGAATATGTCCAGGTACATATATATTAATTTTGCATAGAATGCTGGTATGTGCTTAGTGCAGAATGAGAAGTTTGATATTGCAGGTTGTATCAGTTGCATCTTATTATTTTCTTTTGTATTGTTTGCTTGTTTGCTTTCACAAATGAACCTACACTAAAATTGGCAAAATAGGGTTTGTGTGTGTGTGTGTGTGTGTGTGAGAGAGAGAGAGAGAGAGAGAGAGAAAGAAAGAGAGAGAGAGAAATGGAAAGAGTGAAAGGAAGAGAGGGAGAACAAATGGTACAGTTTTCTCAATGAAACATGACATTAAAGGATGTTTTTGTGACTATGCATTTCGCTGGCCTATGCTAAAATATATAAACATCCACCAATAGGTTAAAACAACATTTTGACTTCAGAAAAAAATGGAAACATTATATTCCAAGTATTTTGACAAAATGTCAATCACTTAACACATCCGTAATTTTCAGTTGGCAGTCAAATTATGCAATGCTGCTGAAATCAAATTACATATGAGCATGCACCAAGTTTCAATGTATTATACATGGTCTAGGTGAAGCACAGTTCACTCAAATGAACTTTTCAACTCGGTATTTAACAGTCCACAGACTTAACATTCAAACAATCTCACAGAGCTTAAGAAAAACAGCACTTTTGTGCATTTGTTTTCTTTCTCTGTTCCTTCCCCATATAAAACCTACCTTGTAAATCAAACACCAAGAGGCATTGAGCAGTTGAACTGATCAAGCAGTCAGTTAAGCAGTTCTCATCAGGAAGGCTATTTAATGGCAGCTGAGGTGTATTGCAATCGACTGTCAGCGTTTGTCTCTGTTTGCCTTGTCCGCTACACCTGTGCTGCCCAAAGTGAAATTAGCCCATACAGGGTTATGTAAACAGAACACTAGTTTGCAGTACTTACAGAACCTATTCAACTTCACTGGTTTATCTCAGGTACTGGGTTGGTGTGAATTGTAAAAGGCAAGCACTGCTTTCCAATTTAAATATTTTCAGATCAACCCATCAGTTAAGGCTGACCTTTTCTGATCTTTTCATATTATAACTATCTACAAAGTGGCTTGCATATGGATTTATACCGGTTAGTTTCTTTAAATCAGTAGGAGTTAAATTTTCTCTCTCGACCTTCTCTCTGTCTGTGCTTGTGTGTGTTGTGTGTGTGCGTGCATGAGTACCGAGTACTTACGCAGCTTTGTGTATACATTACAGATTTCAAGTGTATAGAGACATATTTCTTAAGCACTAGATTCCATCAACCTCAATGTGCAATAACCTGTCTATGTGGCCTAATCAGCTTTTAGAATATATCCAAATTTTTTATCAGTGATTACAGATTTGTTGACTTATTTCTGAAACTGGATCTCAATCTTAACTATTACATATGTTCTGTTCTCTGAAAGCTATGAATGAGGCATATATGATCCTACATCATTTTGGAGTAGTTTCTTAAAATCAAGTATGAAGACCAACCTCAAATTCTACATGTATGTATTCTAAACTGTCTGTAGCCAAGACAGTGCTGACATTTTCACACGTCTATATTCAGAGACACCAATAAAGCAGACTACCATCACCGTGACACCCTGAGAACTAACCAATTGGTGGTTATTACCTCCGCCAAGGAAGTTCTGTTTTCACCGCCATTGGTCTGTCTGTTTGTCTGTCTGTCTGTCTGCCTGTTTGTCACCAGCCTGACTCAAAGAGTTAAAGATCGCATTCACAACGAGTTGAGCCAGGCTTTACAGATCCTGGGGACTAAATATGGCGGACGTACATGAAAGAAAAACTGGCTTATCTTTTAATAGTCTCTCCGCCTCTCACACGCCTCCCCATGTGTCGTCCCAATGGAGCCGAGATTTAATGACTGTCCCCCCGCAGGGATGACATGAGGGGAGGCGTGTGAGAGGCGGAGAGACTATTAAAAGATTAGGNTTTTTTTTTTTTATTTTCTACTCAACCCCCTACTCTGACCCTCTAAATCCTTTGACAAATACTAACAAAACGCTGTTTAAGGAAACATCCTTAATCGTTTTATTTTCCAAAATATCAAGAAATAACCATATCTCCCTGTGTAAATCAAATCACATCTAACATGCTGCTTCCTCTGTGAATGACGGTTGACTTGGTGGGGAAGAATATGTCCAGGTACATATATATTAATTTTGCATAGAATGCTGGTATGTGCTTAGTGCAGAATGAGAAGTTTGATATTGCAGGTTGTATCAGTTGCATCTTATTATTTTCTTTTGTATTGTTTGCTTGTTTGCTTTCACAAATGCACCTACACTAAAATTGGCAAAATAAGGTTTGTGTGTGTGTGTGTGAGAGAGAGAGAGAGAGAGAGAGAGAGAGAGAAAGAGAGAGAGAGAGAAATGGTACAGTTTTCTCAATGAAACATGACATTAACGGATGTTTTTGTGACTATGCATTTCACTGGCCTATGCTAACATATATAAACATCTACCAATAGGTTAAAACAACATTTTGACTTCAGAAAAAATGGAAACATTATATTCCATGTATTTTGACAAAATGTCAATCACTTAACACATCGTAATTTTCAGTTGGCAGTAAAATTATGCAATGCTGCTGAAATCAAATTACATATGAGCATGCACCAAGTTTCAATGTATTATACATGGTCTAGGTGAAGCACAGTTCATTCAAATGAACTTTTCAACTCGGTATTTAACAGTCCACAGACTTAACATTCAAACAATCTCACAGAGCTTAAGAAAAACAGCACTTTGGCGCATTTGTTTTCTTTCTCTGTTCCTTCCCCATATAAAACCTACCTTGTAAATCAAACACCAAGAGGCAGTGAGGAGTTGAACTGATCAAGCAGTCAGTTAAGCAGTTCTCATCAGGAAGGCTATTTAATGGCAGCTGAGGTGTATTGCAATCGACTGTCAGTGTTTGTCTCTGTTTGCCTTGTCCGCTACACCTGTGCTGCCCAAAGTGAAATTAGCCCATACAGGGTTATGTAAACAGAACACAAGTTTGCAGTACTTACAGAACCTATTCAACTTCACTGGTTTATCTCAGGTACTGGGTTGGTGTGAATTGTAAAAGGCAAGCACTGCTTTCCAATTTAAATATTTTCAGATCAACCCATCAGTTAAGGCTGACCTTTTCTGATCTTTTCATATTATAACTATCTACAAAGTGGCTTGCATATGGATTTATACTGGTTAGTTTCTTTAAATCAGTAGGAGTTAAATTTTCTCTCTCAACCTTCTCTTTGTCTGTGCTTATGTATGTTGTGTATGTGCGTGCATTTGTACCGAGTATAGTACTTACGCAGCTTTGTGTGTATACATTACAGATTTCAAATGTATAGAGACATATTTCTTAAGCACTAGATTCCATCAACCTCAATGTGCAATAACCTGTCTACGTAGCCTTTAGAATATATCCAATTTTTTTTTATCAGTTATTACAGACTTGTCGACTTATTTCTGAAACTGGATCTCAATCTTAACTATTGCATATGTTCTGTTCTCTGAAATGAGAGATATATGATGCTACATCATTTTGGAGTAGTTTCTTAAAATCAAGTATGAGGACCAACCTCAAATTCTACATGTTTTCTAAACTGTCTGTAGCCAACAAAGAGCTGACATTTCACACATCTACATTCAGAGACATGAATAAAGCAGACTACCATCACCCTGACATCCAGCCAATTGGTGGTTATTACCTCCGCCAAGGAAGTTACGTTTTCACCGCCATTGGTCTGTCTGTTTGTCTGTCTGTCACAGTTTGTCACCAGCCTGACTCAAAGAGTTAAAGACGAAATTTGGTGATATTCAAGGGAGGCCACACATGGGCTAACTCTGAAGTGATTACAGTTTGGTGATGATCCCTTAATTAATGGAGGACTCCATGTCAAAGTTTACAGGGAACTGACTGCCACTGTCAGCATCTCTCTGCCGAAACTGGAAATACACAAATATCTCCTCCACTCGGGGCAACACACACAGGCTGTTCCAGGATATACAGAAATCATACGACTTATTAAAATAAAAAACAACCTGGAAGCCAGGAGTCCTCAAGTTAAGCTTCTCTGGGATATGGGATGTGAAATGGCATTTTGAGATGTTATTTACTTGAGAGCTGATATGAGCTCAGAAAAAAAGACAAAAGGGTAAATCTGAAGGGGTTCATCTCCATCATTAAAGATAACCATCCATAGAAATCAAATTTTACTTAATGGCATGTATTTTTTAATTTATCCATCCGTTTTATTTTATTTATTTATTTATTTTTTTTTTTTTTTTTTGGGGGGGGGGGTCAGAACTAAAGAATAGGCTGAATTATGTACCTAGTTTCTTTACCCAGGGTTTCATCTCCAAAACATACCTTTTCAAATCTCTATATGTACATCCTTGTCAAGTTGATATAGACATTTGAATGTGATTAAGCAGACCTGTGCTGGGTAACTTTGAGACTTCACACATAATAATGGCTGTTAGTAAATAAGACAAAAAATAGTTAAGTGGCCTTATGGGGAGTTATAGGCAAAAAAAAAAAACCAAATAAATTTTTCTATTAAAACCAGAAAAAAATTGTCTGCAGTTCATGAAAGATCTATCACAAGTTGCTTTGAACTCAATATGACACCCTGTAGCATAAATTAATACAAGATTGAGGAATCATTATGCGTAATGATTTGAGATTAATCAAGCACAACTTGTTTTCCAGGGTTGGGTGACTTTTTATATGTCATCAGCATTAAAGGCAGAAAAACAGAGGCATCGCATGTTAAATATCACTGCAAAAAAATACAATGACATTTTAAGGGTTCCCCAATTTGTAGTAAATACAGGCAATGAATATAATTAAATAGTCATTAGGCAATCCAGGTGAAAGTCACGCCAGGGGTCTTCTCCCATTGCAATTATTTGAGACTAGAAATCAGACCTCATAATCTTGCACTAGTATATCACTTCAAAGTCATAACCTTGAAAAGTAATGACCTGTCAGAAATCTCACGTAAAAATATTTTTTAAAAAAAATAATAAATAAATAAAATAAAGGCAAGCTTTAATTAGTTCATCCTATCCAAACACGAATGGTACAAATAAAAAAAATAACCATAAATCGGACGGCATTTCTTGGATCAGAAGACAGGAAGCGGCGCTGAAATTAACAACTGTAAAGGTGACCAAGGAAGCGGTGCCGGAGGGGGAAAGAGACCGGCTGAAGAAAAGGATTGCACTTCAAGTTTGAAACTTACCACACATTAACATCCTGTAGCTGCACTTAATATTGACATACACTCGTCAGTCTCTTACAAAGTAAAATCTGCGAGCAACATATTTTGCTTTGAGTCATCATCCTCTTGAGGGTGAAAAAAATCGGGAGGTTTTGTGTATCCAAATGTGACCCAGTTTAGTATGAAGAAAACCGACGTTATCAGTGAATCGAAGAATGAAATGGAGCCTTCTCCCACATTTTCACACTTAAACACGCAGATTTCATTACTGTGAAACTGCAACTTACCAATGCACCTAGACCTTTGATAACACACCTTGAATATACCGGCATCTGATGCAGAAATGATGTACAGCTATTTAAGTCAGGACTCCGAGATTATATTCGCATCCATGGGCTAAAAATAGCAACCTGATGTCCGCCGATTAAACGAGCAGCGACCGCCAGTGTAGGTTAGGCAGACTCGTCTATGGGTATCGATCGGTTCGATCTAGAGCATAGATCCGTTTTCATGTGATTAAGTTTGTACAAATCTGCTTTTAGCACCATTGCTTCCGCAGTTTAGAGTCCCCCTATTTGGTTCTTAATGGAGTTCAAATTGCACACAAGCGGGGGTTAGTGGGTTTAACGTAAGAGCTAACGGATGATAAAGTACAAACACACTCACAATCAAAAACAAACAATATATAATGCGACTTTGTAAATCACACATTGGAGTTCAATATTGAAGCCAAACACAAAAGGCATACCCGTGCTGAAGAAGAGAAAATAGTGCCATCTAGGCCATTTCTGACAGACGCCCCCCCCCCCACCCTCACCCCCCCTCTCCGCCTACCGCCACCCCAATACACCTCATCTCCGCATGAAATTTGATTTCCGATTAGACTGCAAATTTTTCATTTAAACATTAAAAAAAAAAAAAAAACAAGCGCCAAGGAAGATTCACGAAGATTTGACGAAGTGAGGAGTTGGCCTTCTCACCATGCATATTTGTATTCGCTGCAGAAATAAGTAGGCCTACATGTACGTAACTATTTGCGCTTTTCCTGTCTCAAGGCTTATTTAGATCTTTAAAAAATGAAAATCTGCTTCCTGCTCTGGAAAGGCTTGTCACGACTCCGATATGGTTGATCGTTGTAATGAGATTAATTGGTGGTTCTGAGATATTTTTAGCTTTATTTTTCTTGCATGATTACGTGGTATGACACTGACGTCGTCTGTCTTCCACTGGGCAATTAGGGGAGTCTCGAACCACCGTCTGTGATGGTTTTCAGCGTGTAAGTTTCCCCTGAAAAGGCTGATCTATTTCTTTAAAAGATAAAAAAACGTGTTCGTTGGAAATAAAGAAAATGCACTCAGTCTAAGAGAAATAGACATCACGTCGATGTGAAGACGCAACATTTCAATTAATGGTGTAGTTAGTACGGTGCGTCAGATTTGATGAAGGATTTGCCACGGTGTGAAAACTCTCAACTGATGCGCGCCATTACGTCTACTATCGGGAATTGCATCAACGCCGGCAACTTACAGTAAAGTGCACATGTACAGAGTGTGCAAGCAACACATTTCACTATGTTCCTTTTTAACAAGCTGCTGGGACTTATGAGGTTTGGATGGGGCGGGGGCAATTTATGGCGGTCAGAGCACGGATGGATGGGAAAACATGCACGAACAAAAAATACAAAACCAAGCAGACCAATAGATGTTTATATGGATGGAGGGGTGATTGGATAGATAGATAGATAGATAGATAGATAGATGGGAAGGCGGACGGATGAATGGATGAATGGATGAATGGACGGACGGACGGACAGCTGTAAGAAACTAGGACGCCAGAAGCGATAGGCAGTCTGCAAGCCTCCGTCACTCCCAAAACTCGATTTCAACTGGGTGATAAATTAAGTTATAACTTAGGAAGACCTACCACTGGTGCTTACTCCATTATCCATACATCATCCTTAATAGTAGGGGAGCCAAACTCCAAAAGCCTTCAAAAAAGGGTAGTAAAAAAAATTTAATGATATAAAATTTTCGAACATATCGTTGGAGAGCCTGATACCTGGGGTTTATGAATTTGCTTATTGGACAAATGGGCTCAATTGCGAAAGTGCCCAAAAATCCAAGATGGCCGCCATCCATGGTAAATACATAGAATTAGCATCAGTTATGAAAAGTGATTAATACTATTTCTTTGCTGAAGTGTAGAATACTTTTATTGTGTATATATTGTGGAAATATGTACTTCCTGGTGATCTGTAGCAATGATTTGACAACTGGATTCAAAATGGCCGCTTCATCCAAGATGGCGGACAATATTTCACTAATTTTTGCAATTAAGTCATGTTTTCTTCAATCTAGAATTGCTTTTTATCATGATATCAGCAAACTGTCATCATATATAGCTTTTCTATAATATTTCACACATTTCTGTTGTCTGCATACACTATGGAGGCTTTTTGATCAAGAGAAAAATCCAATTTGGCCGCCACACACCCCTCACCTTTATGAGTCAGAAGCACAATGTATATCTTTTTCAAAGTTGAAATACCTGATTAAATGAAGCATATTTTATTTTTATTTTACAATATGCAGGTATAGGTCAATTGTTTTAAATTTTAAAGGTAAATTTGAGATGGTGTCTTGACCCAAGATGGCTGCTTTATTCAAGATGGCGGCGAAAAATTTGCCAATTTTTGCAGTTAAGTCATGTTCTATTTAATCTAGAATTACTTTCAATCATGAGAGAAGCAACACAGCATCAAATATAAATTATGTACAGTATGACCTGTATTTCCTCTCTCTGTACAGTATGAAGCTTTATGATTAGAAAAAATCCAACATGGCTACCATGCACCCCGACCGTTATGGCCTAAAGGTGCACACAGCATCCACCTTATTTGCAAGATCAAATATCTTCTTTAATGAAGTATATTTCATGTTCCCTTTGCAATTTATTGGTAAAGGACAATTGTTTATTTTCAAAGGTAAAGCTAAGAACATATCTTTTTTTCAATATGGCTTCTTTATCCAAGATGGCTGCCATTATTTTACCAATTTTCGCAACTGAGGCACATGTTCTATAATCTAGAAATTATTTCAACCATGGTAAAAGCAATATTTCAAGAAATATAAATTCTCTTAAATATTTCCTACATTTTAATATCTGTAAAGAATATGATTAGGCCTTTTTCATTAGAAAAAAATCCAATGTGGCTGACATATACCCCTTACCCTTACAAATCAATGGTACCATGTGTACTTTACTGATAGTTGATAACTCTTATTTAATGAAGTATATTTTTCAGGTGGCAGTGATATAGGTTTTAAAGATGACATCAAACACTTGTCATTTCTAGATGGCATATAATGAACTTTTCTTTATATATGGAGTGAATGTCGTAAACTTTAAAAATTTAGGATGCTTAATTCAAGTGTGGGCTTGAAATAGGACATTACGATTTCGAATAACTTAGTGGATAATGCAATCTAAAAATTCCTGGCTTAATTTACATAAGGTCGCACAAAGAAAACCCAAGTCCACATAGTGACCAGTAAACGATTTATTTGTTGATGTTTCTAAGGGTGCATTCCCAGAGATTTAGATCGATCCAGAGATTTAGATTTAGATCGACCTAACTCCCTGGGGTTCATGCTAAATTGCAGTCAGCGGAGCGCGCACCATAGTTTATTACCCCCTTACAGCTTTTAGTATGCGGGACAGACGCTTAAGCCGGCAAAGCTGACAGTAATCTAGTGAGACTCCCCACAGGGATAGATGTACTTGCTCCCCCCTATTGTCTTAGGAAAGGTAGGTAGAGGTCAGGGAGGATGGCACCATCATTTCTGTTGAGACTGGCCCCTGTCTTTTTGATGTGGATGGCTTCTAGGACTTTTCTGTAATTTTCCCTTGGCTCACAGTCAATCACCTTGATTTTGTCTATTATAGGACCATTTGATACCTTATGTCCGGATTGTTCCTCATGCTGGCTTAATGTTGACTTGCTGTCTCTATTATTGACCGATTTTTGGTGTTCGGCTTTTCTCTCCGACACTGATCTTCCCGTTTTGCCTATATATTTCTCACCACACCCCTCACATTCCATTTTATAGACAACTCGACACTTTTCATTGTTGTCTAATGGGTCTTTGGGACTTACTACTGCATTCCTGATGGTGAACCCTGCTTTGTTGTACAAGTTAATGTTGTATTTTTTTTTTAATTTTTAAATGGGAGGGGGGGGGGTAAGTACACCTCCTGAGTAGAGGCTATTCACCTGGATAGCCTCATTCCCTGAAGAAGATGTCCTGATAGACATCGAAATATTGGAGGTAAAACCTATCTCAATATTAGCTGTTGGCTGAAGAAAAATTCACATCATTCTTATAACTTAACACAGCTGATGAAATTCTTCTTTTCTTGTATGAATTTTTTGGATCACAAATAAAAAAAAGGCTTATGTTAACTTTTCATTACATCTCCTGTGTTTGACATTTTTGCTGTGGAATGTTCATCCATCATTCCTGACAAGCTCTCTCCAACTATAACATGTTTTTACACTTCTGGATGCTGTCCTGACAGTTATCTTTTGGAATATGGCTTGGAGAAGCTGCTGGCCATACCAAAGTAACCATGAAATTGTTAGCAGTTTTGTAGTTCTCTGTGGGGGCATGCCTTTTTTGTTCATAAAAATGAGTTGCTATTAGATGTGCACCTGAATATGTAGGGACACTACATTGAACAATACTTCTTCCCTGTATCTAACACTATTAAAGGGTCATGGGATAACAACCAAGGACAATCTGTGGTCATGTGTGTATCCATCTCTTAACATTATGAATCCTCCACCATCCTGCTGCCTTGGAAGGATACAAAATGTTCCACAGGTTTCACCAGCTCAAATCAGCATAGTAGATACAGGGACAAGATCCACGTGTCCAAATAATACATCTTAAGTACCTTATGTTATGGTTCCTTCAGTACATTGCCCATGGGTGAAAAATCTTTTTGTGCTTGGTGATCAGATTTTCTTTTCCCAAAGGAGAGTGGAAACTATAGGATCCGTCGCGGCTCAGATTCCTCCTGAGGAAACATGGTGTTACAGTGGATTGGAGACTTAGAGCATTTAGTATTAGGGTATTTCATTAAGAATATTACTCATGGGTACATTCCTCAGAAACTAGCCATACATAAAGGTCACTGCAGGTTGCAAAAATTGGAAGGTTTCTTCCAATTCACACATTGATCTTTGTCTTACATGAAGCACTTATAATGTGATTTGAGTACAGTTAATGAGCTTACTGGGCGTAGTTTCATCAACTCTCCTTATAAGCATGGGAAGTGCAAATGCTTGGCATTTTGTAATCTTTTCCAGCATGGAGGGGAATATCACCCCCTTACAGTTACTGTACATGGTATTATGGAAGAGGCGCGCATGATTTGTGTACAGCTATATGGATTTTTGGGTCTTTAGATATGACAAAAGGCCCTGCATATTTGCTTCTTGCAAAGCAGATCTTATGTTTCTCCTCCCAACTGAGGATGCTCTTTATTTCTGTACTTTATGAGCTTTACCCTTGCCAAAATATCAGGCCAGTTGCAAATTTGCTGCAATTTTCTGCAAATTAGCAGCAATAAAACTTCGCATACTAGACTTAATGATATGGGACATAATAAACTGCTAAACAGCAAAATGCATAGTTGTGGTTACCATCTGTATTCCCAAAAATAAATTGAAACTAGAAAAGCACTTCAAGAGAGCAGACCTCCGCCAAGGCGGTAAAGTCTCCACCCAATGCCGTTTCACCCCTAAATTTTCATTCTATAATGATTTAGTTTTTTTTTATTATTGATTGATTATTGATCTGGATCACCACCAAAAACTAATCAACTGTTCCTTGGCCCACTTCTGACTATCCTGAAAATTTCACCAAAATCGGTCCGAATCTTAATTTTTCTTTTATTTTTTATTATTGATTATTGATCCAGATCACCACCACAAACTAAACACTTCTAAGTTAACCCATTTTTGACCTACCCTGAAAATTCCATTCAAATTCATCCATAACTTTTTTGAGTCATGTTGATGACAAACAAACAGATAAACAAACAAACAGGGGTGAAAACATAGCCTCCTTGGCGGAGGTAACTAAAGCACCAATGTAATAAATGAAACTAGTATCTGTTACATAAATGTTGTTTGAAGTTTAAAAAAAATATGAGTTTACCTTTGATTTCATGAAGTGAAATTTGCATGGAATCGGAATTTTTATTGTACAAAACCTTTGAGCTTCTTTTGATAAACAAATAAATAGATAATGATGTTATTATAGACATGTACTTTGACAACATAGTTGTTATGCTATAAAATACAATGGTCCAAGTACATGCTTATGAATGTGAAGTAACTTGTAAATAATTGGCTTAAATAAACATACCATCTTAAATTTATCTGCAAAAAGTGAAAAATTCTCATATACCAATATATTGTAAAATAAAAATGAAATGTACTGATAAAATAAAAATGAAATGTACTTCATCAAAGGAGATATTTCAACTTTTGATGAGATACGTGACTTTGTTTCTATGAGGGTAATGATAAGGGATTTATGGTGGCCATTTTGGGTATTTCTATAAGCATAAAGCCTTCATTCTGTAAATAGATAGTAAAAAATACAGGAAGTTAGGGTAGAGTATCTATGTTTGATGAAATTTTGCTTTTAGAAGATTGAAAGAAATTCTGACGTAAAGAAAAGGGATTAAATTGCAAAATTGGTCAAATTTTGGCTGCCATCTTGGATAGAGTGGCCATGTTGGATTAATAGGCAGTCTATAATTAACCTTTATAAAATTAAAACAAATGTACTTTACCCATATGTTTTAAAATGAAAGTATATTTTATTCATTTAAAGAGATATACCAACTTTTGATATGATATATGTTTCGCCTTTGACTCATATTAGTAAGGGGTGTATGGCAGCCATATTGGATTTTTCTCTAATCATCCAACTTTAATTATGCATTCAGATAGCAAAAATGCACACATTATTGGAGAGATTCTATATTTGATAAAATTTAGCTTTTTCCATGACTGAAAGTAGTTCTAGATTACAGAAACCATGACTTCATTGCAAAAACTTGTGAAAATTTAACCGCCATCTTGGATAAAGTAGCCATCTTGGATTGAGATAGCTCTTTGAATTTAGCTTTAAAATATTGAAGCAATTCCCCTTTACCCAAAAAATTGTAAAATAGAAATAGCATTTGCTTCATTAAAGTAGATATTTGAACTTTTCTATAAAAGACAGATGGTACCCTTGACTCATAATGGTAAGGGGTATGTGGCGGCCATATTGGATTTTTTTGTATTCACAAAGCCTCTATATTATACATAGATGGTACAAATGCAGGAAATAGTATAGACAATCTTTATTTGATAAATGTTGGCTCATATCATGATTGAAGGGAATTCTAGATCAATGAAAAGAGGATTTAATTGCAAAAAATGTTGAAATATTGGCCGCCATCTTGGATAGAGCGGCCATTTTGATTCCAATTGACCAATTTCTGCTACAGATCACCAGATAGTACATATTTCCACAATATATGGACAACTAAAATATCTACCCTGAAACAAACTGAAAATATCAACCATTTTTCATAATTTATCCATTTTTGCATATTCCTCAGGGATGGCGGCCATCTTGGATTTTTGGGCACTTTCGCAATTGAGCCTATTTGTCCAATAAGCATATTCATAAACCCCAGATATCAGGCTCTCCGACCATATATTGGAAAATTTTATATCATAAAAATTTTTTTTCACCCTTATTTTTTGCCTTGGCTCCCCTACTATAATTAAGGACAGGAGTTGCTATTTTTGCGATGTCTTCTCTCTCTGTATA
>NW_019773836.1:533178-656199 GCF_001039355.2 Lingula anatina | reverse complement strand
TTTTTTTTTTATCATTCTGGTTGAAAATTTATATTTAATGTGTTGCTATCGATGTATATACTATACATTAGTTAACAAAATTGAAAGTAGGTAAAACGGGAATGAATACCTGCATATGTGTTGTATTACAGGTGCTGCTTGGAGGACATTTTCGATCATTGTGACCTTGCTAGCAACGTGTCTTTTATGCATAAATGGATACCTTGTATTCCGCAATCGGTCGTTGTCCAGGAAACTCAAATCACAAGCATCTGAACAGCAACATATTACAAAAAATGGGACAGCAAACGGAAACAACGGCAGAACTGTTTTCGACCGAATTCCTAGACCACCCGCAGTAGATCCATCCCCTGACTTTAGTGGCGGTTATGTGGTTTATGATTATGCTGTGCCGACGACTGGGTACAATAATCTTCGGCGCGATAATCGCGATAAACGTTTAGCTGAACCATATACTGAACTTGCAGGGAATATCTTGCCGGTGACTGCAGCTGATGGTTCTGTTGCCTATAATTACATTACAATTAATGATGATGCCCAGGTCCAGTTTAGCAAACTCAGTGCTCATGATGAGTGTATCATATATTGATATGCTATTAGCAAAATTGTAACACCGTAATAATAGGCAATCATCCAATTGCGTAGAATGAAAGATAATGCGTACATTTGGCAAATATGGCAGTTTTTGCAGATCATTTGCAAATAATAACTTCCAAATATAGATGTAAATAGATGTAAATATAAAGATTCACAATCTACACTGTTGAATTACTTTAATAATATACATATATAACATTCTGTCGACCTTATCTGATCTTTGGAGTATGAAACTTGAAACACGAAGCTTTACAAGGGTATTTTATATAACGCAGTAAAATGTGAATATTTGTACTTTAATTTTTAAAATTACAGCGTGTACTTTCGTTAATCAAAAACTAAAAGTATTGGTATTGTTTAACTCACATTTCGATGTCTGTCAGTTTGCATAATTAAATGCTTACTTACTTGACTGCAACTTAGGGGAATATTGTGTCAATTGTTATTTAGAATATTTCTCAATTACCTTTTATAATCGATTGTTTTTTATTACATTGACATTTTATGCTCTTTAGGAATTTTTTTAAGAATCACCGTTAGAGTAATGTGTAGTATAACATATGGAATTGTTAATTATTTTTACATATCTTTTTTCTTGATTTTTATGATATCTGTTTTCAATATATAAATTTTTTTGAATTTTTTAAGATACCATTTTATTGTGCTTTATAATATGTCCAACAACTAAAAATACCTAATATTTTCATACGAATTCACCAATAAGAAGTGAAATGTGTTATACTAGAAATTTGTCTGTACGTGTACGTGTGTGCAGACGTGCGCGTATTTGTGTAAGCGGGTGTGGGGGTGCACACTTCATTACGTTGCATTTTCACATTTTGATAAAAGACCTAGAAGTCAAGGTTACCTTTTATCGCTGTGACTATGTGTTGTTAAGATATCACTGTAAAGAACCGCCTTAGATTAGCTGTATTTTCTTACAAACGTTCACAAATGGTATATATTGCTTTGTTCAAATGAAGAATTGATTTCAAAAGTGATTAGCCAATTACAAGCTTTTAGAATTGCCAGCTTGTTGCCTTATCTCTCTTTTCAGGTTGTATAAAATTCATAGCTACCTTTATCAAAGGTTGATGAATGTTGCAGTAAGGTATAAGCATGTTGATCCGTGTATGTGAAGGATTAAAGCGTCAGCATTTTTTATTTACTGCTAGTTTGGTTTATTTTCACGAATGTTTTGTAGCATATAGTTAAATTTTAACCAATCGTTTTAATCTTTATGTACTATTTTAATCCAAATGTTTTTGAGTAAGAAAAGATAAATTGTACAGTGCATTCTGTTTTTTAATTTGGAAAACAGTTTGATGTTTATTTAGATCTGCACTATAAAGTGCTGGGAAGTTAAAGTGATATTCACCTTTGTTCGCTTGTTTTCTTGTTGTTTATTCATTAAAATGTTTTATTTGAGTAAAATTTAGAATTTGTAGAAAGGGACTTTGCAGTTAATTCAGAAATGGAAGCCCCTTGATGTCATACTCAAGACTTTGTGTTGCAGGTTTTCATGTATGCATCTATTGTTAAATAAAACCGCTTATAAAACATTTACGTTCATCGTGCAATCACTTGACAGTTACTTTTTGCATCAGTGAATCCCAGTTCCACTATGATAAATTGTTTCTATGAGGTACCACTTTTGTGAGAAAAGTGTGCCTTAATACAGACTCTGTACAGTGTGGTAGTTGCAAAAGGCAAAATTCAATGTGTGCCACTAATTGAAACATTCAGTCAGTTGGCGCGTCACCGTGCACACTTAATATTTTGTGCCTATTACTTCCCATTCACGAGTATTCTAAAATGTAGTCTACCCTCAGCTTTCAGTGGAAATGGGACAGTGAACCTTTTGGAGGTGTTGTGTTGAAACAGGATTAAATTTAGATGCAAATGTGCTAAAATACACCGTAATGCAAAGCATTTTACTTAATATTAGACTTCACACCCAGGACTGGGTTGATTTTATGAAAAACTGTCCAAAGAAATTATGAATTTTTCTATTTATTATGTTTCAATATTATCTGGCCTTCCTTAATATGTTTCGGAAAATAGAATAGCAATGATCAGCCCTGAAGTACAGAAATAAACCGATGTTATAATTTTCCAGCATTACTTTCTGTGTACCGCAGTTTAATTGTGTTAGTTGTACTTTGTTGATTATCGTGCAGCAATGGTGATGTTATTTTTAGCTATCAATAAAAATCCAAAGAGGTAACTGCAGCTTATTGAGGTACTTAGGTACTTAGACGTGATGTGTTTACGTGCTGCTCCTTGTAATTCTATATCCAACTGAAGGTAGAAACTAAACGTGTCGTTGTGTGTTTTAAAATAATTTAATCCCTTGAAGATTTTCGACTTAATCTCTGTATAAACAAAAAGAGGATCGCCTCCATAGAACTCTCAAGTGAAGCAGTTTTTCAAACGATGAAGAACAAAAAAGACTGCATACGCCATCATTTAACCAAACTGATGATAATTTTGCACCAGCAATACAAAAAAACCCTTTATAACTCTCTTAATAATCATGATGCTACATGTTATTAATGAGAAGGATCGTATACTACTTCCCGCGTTGTAATGGTACTTAGCTCACGATAAAAGTTGAATGATAAGCCAATAAAATAACATAAATATATTTACCTTTCTGCACGTACATGTGTAAACTTTGTTAACTGTTTTTTTAACGAAGCAGTTATATAGTCTACAGCTCAAAGCCTGTCAACACAAGACACGTCAACAAATGAGGCAATTGGCATTTTATAATATAAACCAATTGAATCACATCACATCACACCACATTGTGACACTTAACACTGCAATTACCACTTTGGAAAGCAAATTGATAATTGGGGGATATACTGACAAACACTTCCCCAGGATTTTTAAATATAATTCTTTATATTTTTATTTAATTGGTTTTTATAATATAGTTTAACAGGCTACATTAGTTAATTTAACTCCAAGTGGGTTGGTCATGAATCCTGAGAGCGTCATCCCACCAACAGTGGGTCTGTAGTTACACAGTGAATGGGACGTGCATTCCTAACATTTTAGTAACATTTTAACAAAAACAACACAATTCCCATAGTTTTTCTTCATTAATTTTATTTTGTGTATTTTTCTTGTAATAAAAGCATATTTTACATGTGTCATTGACCTTCTTAGTCCTTCAAATGAGGGGAATATCTCTTTTCACAAAACACGGGATCTCCGTCCTTAGATTAATTTTTCGGTTCACACTAACATAAATTGAAAAATAACCCCAAAATGGAAATTTGCTCTTGGATTTAAGGCAAATCAAGACAGTTAATAATTTGAAATTATAAATAATGTTCTGTGATATTCCTTTGGTATTTTGGCGCTTTGACTTGGATTACTGTTACACCGAGCGTAATACAAACCATTTTACCCTCTATATATGTGTACTTCACAGCCATGGTTGGGTTGACTTTCTAAAAACCCGTGTAATGAAACTGTAGGCCCGTAGCCAGTAAAATCAATATGGGTTTCTTTTTCTGAATTAGTGGACCTTTTACAATGAAACCTATCAGCACCTATTCAACAGCACCTATTATTGACCACCTGGATCAAATTTGATCCAGACTGGACCTTTTCCTGATAAAAAAGGGCAGTTCTTTCCAAACCCCCCTGGTTACTGGCCTGAACTGTGGATGTTACTTTTCTATTTATTGCGTTTCAATATTATTTGCCCTTTTTTTATCATATTTCGAAAAACAGAATAACATTGATCAGCCCTTAAGTGTAGTAATTTACCGATGTTGTAATTTTTCCAGAATTACGTTCTGTATACCACGTGTAAATNAAGAGTTAATGTATTATAAATACCCTACTGGTATGACACTGACCACTGAAATAAACACCAAATACAAATTGAATAATTGGGGGGTTTATTGCTAAACATTTCCCTGGATTTTTAAATAAAATTCTTTATAGGTATTTGTTTTTACAATATAGGCTTGGAGGTAACATTAGCTGATTTACCTCCCAATGGGTTGATCATGAATCCTGACAACGGCATCCCACCAACAGTGGACCTTGTGTGCAGTTACACAGTGGATCCCGGAGAGACGATGCAGGTCGTGTATTTCTACAAAGATGGAACGACCGATTCAGACCAAATAGTGGGGATAGTGATTTCCGGCGGGAGTTATCAGCTGCAGAACTCTTTTGCCTCAAGAACTGACGTGACGGTTACAGTCTCTGATCCATCATTTACGGTGACAATTGGAACAGTCACATTGGCAGATGAGGGGAGCTATTACTGCAAAATAACAACCATAGTCAAGATACCCATGTCAGTGTCTTCGGCGCAGAACCTAAAATTATTATGTAAGTAAAAGTCACTCTGACATATCTTATGGAATAATGAAATGTTTGGATGTAAAGCAGTCTTACAGTGTATGAAGGTGTTGACACATTCTCAAAAACCTTCGCGTGCTTAACACCTGGACCGCTTTTCAAGCTACAAACTGGTTTCCATCAGTACAATTATGAAACCTTTATTACGATCACTTTTTGAGTTTAAACTATAAATGCAAAGTTTCCACCATACCCAGTGACCCCGCTATTACAACTTCCGCACACATCCTTAAATTACTATGTAAGTAAAAAAATGCGTGATATTTAAATGTGAAAACATATGTCAAGAAAGCTGTATCTATTCATTATAAGTATTGGGAACAGTATAAAGCGAAACGCAAGCTGGCTGCCTATACATATCTTTTTGTCTAGCAGTAATTTACTAACAGTTGTTAAAAGCATACGCAAATATATGTAATACAAGCCATTATATGTTATCCCTTTTTGACTTTAATCTACATATCGGGCCAGTCCAAAAACATATCACACCATTTTTTCCTATCAAAACGCACTGGCGTTACTGTCCAAATATGCAAAGACCTTCTAAAACGGAAAGGCTATACCTAGAAACTAAAACATGATAGACAAATGACTAATGATAGACTAAAAAACTAAAATTGGTATTGACGTTAACATGACACCATCCCACAACTAAGGAGAGCACATATTTTTGCTTATTTGTATCATTTACAGATCGACCGAACCCACCCCAGATTACACGAAGACCCCAAGTTGCCACAGATACCTACCGGGTGACTTGTTCTTCTGATGGCGGCAGACCAGCACCTGAGATAAGATGGTTTAAAGTAAAGAGTTCTGACCAGATGCAGGTCACGTTAAATGAAACCTCTGGAAATGTGCAAAACCAGGGAGACACCTTTCTGGTCGAAAGTACAGTAGAAGTGATGGCAACCCAAGCAGATCCAGTGGAATTAATTTGCAAGCTCCTGCACGACTCACTCATAAGTCAGACCACTACAAATATCACGGTGCCTGGAAGTGCTGGTATGTCCAAATTTGTACACAAAAAGGTAGATGTCAAAAGCTGAAGAGAATGTGTCAATATGTTGCCTGTAAGACAGGAGACAATTGTCAGGGGGGTAGACCCTTTTTTTCAAACTGAAGCAAAAAAAAAAAAACAAAACATTTTAATGCTCACTGACTTCGTGATTCATTTTAGCGCTGCACAATACTGAACCATTCCGCTTTCCGCTTTGTGTACTGATCATTGGATAAATGATGTCTATAATTCCAGTTTTTAATGGGCTAGAAGGTGAATGTATATCAAGTATCGTTTTTAATGCTTTCTTTCAGCTCCTTCAACAACCACCACAGAAAAACCTACAAATTCGACAGGTAGGTACCATTTGGAATGCATTCAGTGTTCTAGTGCTTCAAAATCTTCTGTTTTTGTTTATGAGACTTTGCTATGGAACCTTTTTCATGGTTGACTGGTGGATTTCTTATCAGTTGTAAATGTCATTCTATCTGTACTGTAGTAGAGTTCTTCGGATCTTTGTTAATATGAAATCTAATCCTATGCCTAAGAAGCCTGTCCTGAGTGTAAGGGCCACTGTGAAGCTAGTTTGCTAACTATTCAAACGTTTTCATGGGATAGCTTCACAGTGGCCCTTAGGAACAGCGACAATGTCAATCGGCAATCCTCGGCTGACTCCGCAAGCTCCATACAAACCTCGGACGTTATAGGTGTAAGAATATGCATCAAATTGACTGCCTTTTCACTCAACCAGGATCTATGCACAGAGAAACAAGTTCCCGAAAATGGAATTTTTGTGCAGTATCATAAAGACTACTCAGATAAAATGAAATTGCACATTGTCTCTGAGCTATCCAAAACCTGGTTCTAAACTGCGACTAGTCTTCCCAGTGGGCATGGGACCGAAAGCAGTTCCTTGCCAACCTTCAAAGCGTGCTACGGATGCCATTGTATCACGTCCGAGGTTATTGTCGAGTGCGAAGACATCCGAGTAGCTGCGTATCCGTTTACTAAAAAGAACTGCTCCGCGGTGAATCTGCAGTTGAATGTCATTAGTCCATAATGAAACGTGAAACAGATTTTATTAAGCTTTATTAAATTTTATTTACTGCATGTAAGATTTACATTGAAAAATAGATTATGTATTTCTAAAAGAAAAAGATATATCAGATGTTTTTGTATTATTTGCTTATCTAAAAACATTTTCTCATGGAGATGTAAACACAATACACGTGTCGTGTGCCAGGTTTGATAACTACATAGTATACCCGATACCACTATAAGGACTGCGCAATGGCTACACCAAAAATCAGTTTTAAAGCAGAAAGTTGCTTGTGTTGTGGCACTGACCTTCGATATCAAGGTATTCTTAGTTCGAACTTCAAACTCTGCGTCAGCCACTTAGCTTTTTGTCTCGTCTGCACGAGATAACGTCAGCGCAAGGCGGGAAAGGCAGCACAGAACTGCGACGTACGAGACTTGTGACTTCCAAATATGTCAAAATTTTGCCAAACACGCCCATAGGTTGACGCTAGTGGCAAGAGCCAGTTTTGCTGATATGGGTTATATGTGAAATCAAGACCGAGCTGGCAAAACTGAAATCTAGAACCTAGGGTAAAGAAGCCCAGACCCCATCTTAATTAAGGCCTGGCTGAGACCAGTGTTATGGTGTGTTTGCATTGTTAACAGCATAATAGGCAAGTTGATTGACCAAGCTAATTGGCCAAGCTGCCAGTTTGTTTGTATGGCATGTGTAGGGGATGTCTTAGACCAAGGCACATATTATGATACTTACAGGTGTGGCAAATGATATGGTTGTATTTCATTACCTGTGATTTGTAAAATACATCCGAGGATGGCACTTTTAATGATATTTAATGTTTAAGGAAAAGGCATGTAGATTGATTTAGTAAAATTTACTAAAGAAATGTTAAATTAGTTTGGCTGCCATTTGTTAGTGTGTTATTTTAATAATCTAGATTTTATCACTCTTAAAGGTGGTTTGATCAGCCTGATCACAGTCAATGTAACTGTTGTCTACCTGAGTTTTTCGCAGCTGATTGCTTAAAATTTACTTGATTAATGAAGATCACAAGGTTTTCACAAGGAAAACCCCACCTGAAATGTATGATCAATCTTATCAAAGTCACTGTACCTGATAAAAAGTTGCCTTAAAGCTACTGTGAAAGGACCAACATAATTTTTGTAGGTTTGAACAACTGTATTTGGTATTATTTTAAACGTAATGAAACTCAAATAATGTTACATTAGCATGATACCAATTTATTCCTTATCCTGTATTTTCCCAAAATATATTATGTCTCGAAAGAGCTCTTTTATCATGTTACATGCTGTCATCGGTTAAGATGTACACTATGTGAAGGAAAACCCAGCAAGACCCTAATATAGATGGAGTCTGGGCCTCTTAGGCATAGGACTAAATTTGGTCTGGGCCTCTTCAGGGTTCATTCGGTTATGAATGTGATTATGAATTTTCACGTCAAAGTTTTGACGTCACAATCATATCTGGATAAACAATAAGATTGATTGTTGGATACAATTTGTTAAAGTTCTGATAGGGACCATTCAGATCGAAGACCCGAGTGCTAGCTAGGCCGCGACCTAAATATGGCGGATCTACATGAAAGCAAGACCGCTTAATCCTGTAATGGTATCTCCGCCTCCCACACGCCTCCCTATTTGATATTTTCCCTCAACAATGCTTTAGAGTTTGCAACTTTTAAGTGACGTACTCATATTGGTTAACGGGAATTCGGATTACGAAAATATACTAGTACTTGTAGTCAAGGCTCCCCGTGAGGTATGGTAGCAATTACTTTTCTTTAAGAAAGTGATCAGTTGAACAATTATTCCCTCTTTATGTTTTTTCAGTCCCTTCAACTACCAACACAGCAAGATCTACAGATACGACAGGTAGGTGCAATTTGAAGTGAATTGTTTTCTTTTGCTGCAAAATTGTCAACCTAATAATTAAGTACTCGTTGGTGCAATTCAATTCTCACGCTTTATCTGGCATAGCCATTTGGAAGATCATGCAAGTATAAATCCCAGTGTCTCCAACTGCAACAGCATCTTATTAAACCTAGAGTTTATTTGTTTATAGAAGTGATAACGGTTATGACATTATAATTGTGAATTGTCACGTCATATTTGTGACGTCACAATCACATTTGGATAAACAATAAGACTTATTGTTGAATACAAGTGCATTAAGTTCAGCGATATTAGAAATGTAAATTTGACATTTTCCCACAGCACAGGATACTAGGCGAGGTGTCCACTTCATGGCAACAATCAATCCTACAGACTTGACATTTAATATGGAATTTTTTTTTCCAAATCACTTTTCATCAAATTTTTCCTATTTAACTGACTGATAAATGAAAATAGGGATTAAAATCGTGTTGCCGACATATGGATACTTTTTTGACAGAACCATGCTTTGGCACACCCAAGCATGGACCAGTCCAAAGGAGCACTACCCAATTAAATCATTGCATAATACACAATACAGCAGTGCAATAGACATGGTAGTCAGTTCATTAGTAACGACACACCTGACTACACACTTGTCCATTCACATATCTTATATGAGATCGGATTTTTTTTGAAAAAAGAACGCATTTTTACCAAGGCATACCTTCGAAACTAAAATATTCCATATTAAATGTCAAGTCTGTACAATCCTGTGGTTAGGAAAATTTTAATTTTTCCCCTTCTGTCAGAATCATCGAGGCGTAGAAGCTTATCATAGGGATTTATTAAACTTTTTGAGTCAAAATTAAAATGCCTGGTCGGTAATTTCAAAGCAAATCAAAACAAAAATGAAATAAAACACCGATTCCAAGTGAAGGGAATGATTCGTGAGTAGGTGAAACACCCAAACCCAATATACATGTAGAAGTGCATTTCACATGCTGAAGTGTCAAAAAATAAAAATGAATAAATTTGTATTCAATGTTTTAAAACATATATGTGTATAGAACAAAAATCCACGACTGTCTCAACTGAAATTCAAATTTTAATTTTTACCATGTCTTTAACATTACGCGAAGAGCCCTATATGGTAACTTATGTTCCAAAAACGTACGGTAACGTATGTTCCTTGCCATTTAATTTTCATTTTTATGCCGCGTTCCGATATATATTTTTAGTGATTCAGTCATGGTAAATTAGACATGACGTAATCGTTTTTATAAATATTTAAACTGTATCTCAAAGGGCTTTGCGTCATGGCTTATGCTAGGTAACGTATGTTCCATAGAAAAATTGTCAAAATGTTTCATTTTGTTCAAGTACTTGTGTGCAAGAGATTCAATGTTTTCTTTTGCCGACCGAACAATATATTGTGGTTCCATGATATTTTGACATATCAGATATAATATTTGGATCTTGAAGGGAAACATTTTTTAATGCTTATTTTACTGTCGGTAGGGTGTATTTTCCCCATTTTTTAAATATTCTGTGACAAGCAAACTAAAGTCGCTCAAAAACAACTAACTGCTCTATACAGAAGATTATTATAATTTTTTAGCAACGTAATACTTGTAGGAGATAAATCAATGAACAAAACCAATGATGACTGAATTTTCAAAGTGAGTAGAACGTTTCACAGTTAGGCGTTTTGTATTTGTGACAGTAACGTATGTTTCTCTTTGGGGTTAAACGATGAATTATTTTTAATTATTCATGGTTCCAGGAGAGTGAAACTTTTATACAAGCTTCTTCATGTGGGACCTGAAAATAATCAAACACAGTTAGCAATCTGTGCAGTAAATATTTTTAATAACATGCTTGTGACATCAATTGCACCTCTATATTGGGTTTGGGTGGAAAGTGTCTTTACAGAGGCAAATTCATTATGGCAGGTAAATCCCGTACAAAATGCCTCTTACATAAGGTCGTAAAAGTAAAATATCTAGTAATATAAAAGTGCGTCAAAAAGTCTTGAAAACTTAAGGAGTGGGCAACATTTGAAGTGATGTACTCACATTGGTTTACGAGAATCCCAATTTTGAAAATAATCCTCATCCCTAACTTGTTCGTGTTTTGTTCCATTGCTGCACATGTTTGAAAATTTTTTTCTTTGCAAGGGGGTAGAAAGACCCCAATGAAGTGACCAGTAACAATTACATTTTTAGGCTGGTAATCAGTTAAACAATTACTGCCTCTTTATGATTTTTCAGATCCCTCAACTAACAACACGGCAAAATCTACAAATACGACAGGTAGGTGCGATTCGAAGTGAAATTTCTTTTGCTACAAAACATAATAAAACTTTTCAACCCATGGCCAATCATTAAGTACTCGTTGGTTTAATTTAATTCTCACGCTTTATCTGGCATAGCCATTTGGATGATCATGCAGATATAAATTTCACCATAGATCACTGCGGAACACAAACTGAGGGGTACACCACTCAGTAGGCTCAGGGGGTTCTAGTAACTGATTGTGAAATTCTACTTGATAATGGTCTCTATAATTCGAAAGCGTCGCGAACTGCATCGGCACGCAAGTGATGGCGATTGCGCCCACCTGCTAACTCGAGGCTTTAGCAAATGCAACACAATATTTGGGTGTCCCGAGGTACAATAATAGCCTCTAACGCTACTAAAATTCGATTGCCGCATAAAGTGAACACGATCATAGTGACCGTTAAAGGAAAATCATGCCCATTATTCTGTCTCACACTTACAGGAAATAAGCATAGGACTGAAATACAACTACAGTTGGAATATCTGTCTCATTAGTTAATTTTCCGGAAGTTATACAGTTTTTTTTGAAAATGACAATGACATTATCAAGGTGTGACTTTGAGCTTCCACTGGCTTGAAGACCTTTTCAAGTCACATTTTCTGAATATCCATTATACTTTTATATTACCATTAAAAATTGATGGTTATTTTGCTGTTAACACAATTATACATAATGTGATTTTATTTTATTATAATGCTAATTAAGAGATTTTAATGTAACGAAATGTCACAATTACAAACACTGATACTAGAACTGTTTGACACCAATAAAATGTAAAAAAATATCAATAATCGAAGCGCACGTGTAACTACTGTATGGACTGATACAATTAATGTTACATTGGTAGGTAACGTTCAGTCTCATAATACCACACGCTGAGGAAATTCACTGTGTGACCGAATGTTTTGTTTCTGCATTTTAATTTTCTGTAGAATTTTCTTTAATTTTCTTTACGGCTGTTATCAAAAGACTATACAAAGGTGCACTTTCATCAGAAAATGTCAAATAAAATAGGAAATGTTTAATTTTGAATTTTTTATGCTTTAAAATGAATATAAAATGTTCATCAGTAAATATTTTCATCTTTAATGTTCTACATAGTATTACTCAAGTGAAAGTTTACCGCAATTTTTTTCTAACAGTGGTTCCGACGCCTCATTCTTTGTTAAATGATTTCATGACGAGCAACCAAAACTTGTCGCCATGTTTAGTTACAGACACTATAATGACACTATAAAATGACTACGAAAATGTATATTATGTTTCAGTTAACAAAAGTCAGAAATGATTCAACTCGGCTACCAGTTTAAACAATATCTTTTGTATTGCAGGCAATGGTTGGAGAACAGTATCGATCGCTTTGATCGTGTTAACAATGTGTCTTTTTTGCATAATCGCATACCATGTATTCCGCATTCGGTCATTGTCCAGGAGACTCAAATCACAAGTATCTGAACATCAACATGGCAGTGTTATTACAAACAATGTAACAGAACACTCCAACAACGTCAATAACCATGTTTCTGCTAAGCGCCAAACAGATCATTCCTCTGGTTTTGATGGGGTTTATGTGAATTATGACGATACTGCATTGGCGAATAGTTACGAAGAACTTTGGCGAGATAACTGTTCAGATGGGCAATACATGGAACTTGATGAGAACCAATTGCCGTCGACTGCCACCAATGGTACTGGTGACTCTAAGCAGATTTAACTTTCCAAGGATGATCCTTGATTTAACTTTCCAAGGTTGAAGACGTTTCGTTATAGTCAGGAACCTCTTAACCTGTACTTTTTTTTTAATTAAAGATGTCAACAGTGTTCCATGTATAACAGAAGGACTTGAAAAGGAAGATTAATATGTGATATACAATCACCAAAGTATTATACTTCTTGCTGTCGTTTTCTTCTGTTTGTTATGTTTACTTTTTTTATAACTCATTTATTAAATGACATCCAGCCACATGTGGGCATGCTAGCTAACCGGTAGAGAAGGAACAATGCATTGTGGGATATATGTTAATTACCTTTATAATATACAACATCTCCCTTTTTTAATTAAAAATATCTTTCAGTTATTTTTTTTAAGTTGCTAATAAACATAATCAGTTCACTGTCCGTGTTGTCTTTGTCTCCAACACATTGCAATGTTCACAGTTCATAGACACAAGTAAATGTTTTTTTGTTTTTTTTTTTTTGTTTTTCTAAAACAAAAGTCAACAGAACCTCAAGTCCAGACTTGGTGTTGGGGGTGGTCGGCTTATGCCCTAGTTAGATTCCACTTTACCAAAATAACACGATTCAGAGCTGGGCCTGTGAGGACGTGTATTTTCTCGCCTTTATTATTAGGAAAGATCGTCTCTGATAGGAAGGTAAGTGTCTCACCTACATAGTATGAGATTTATAGATACCGATCTACATAGGGTGCCCTGAAAAGGGCATTTCGTGATTGGCACGATAGAGGCGTCTCGCCTGTCGAGGGAAGGGGGAGGGTGAACTGGTTGCAGAAAGCGCTTTTCGGTCAACAAGTGACCTTCATCAGCTGCAGAGTCCGAGATAAAAAAAAAATCAGGGACGTGGGGCAGGGGCGGATTCAGAGATATTTTCTGACAGTCTTCCAAATTATCTTTGTTGATCCATTCTTCATTTTTGACCGTCTTCCGACGTAAAAATTAGACAACTTTCAATGTAAACTTGAAAATCTGACCGTCTTCCGGAAGACCCAGAAGACGGCCTGAATCCGCTCCTGTGGGGGGTTGGTAAGCAAAGGTGTCTCGCCTTTGTTTAGTGAGTTTTCATCAAAGTGTCTCGCCATGGTGAATGATACGGGCCATCTCGGCTTTATAGTATCATGCTTGATCACAAGTGTCTCGCTTGTGTCAAGTAGGATGGGTATCCAGAAACACCGTTCAGTCTAAGATGCTGTATCTTGTTAAGGAGTTCTCCTCCATAACAAAAGGGATACGAGCTGGACGGTATGAATTGAGCGTGTGAATGGCTCGGGAGTCGGAGGTCGACTCGTGTTTGGGGGTGGTCGGCTCATGCCTTGGTTTAACTACCTCTAAGCAAAATAACACGATCCAAGGCTGGGCCCCTAGGGACGTGTGTTTTGACAGCGCCCTAGTTAAAAGCTTTGAGATGGTTTGTGGGACGCTCGGGTTTAAGAGTTAATGCTCTACTTCCCTTGGATTTTCCTCCGTTACGCTTATGTGAAGGAGTGATATGATATATCCGTTTATAGTTATATCTGATGGAGTGAGTGTGCGTAGCCGTGTATAGCGTACTGCGTGAGGCGTCTCACCTCAGCGTGGTGTAGAAAGAGGCGTCTCACCTCTGTATGAGAGTGACCAGAGAAAGGTTGTACGAGAGGGGAGACGTACAGCCTGGAGGGGGAGGGGGTGTCTGCACATTTTGACCTTAAGTAGTTGACCAAGGCAAGGTGATAACAGATGTCCAGGGTTATGGAATGTCTTAGCTGCTCTGTATCTAGGCACACGCATTTATATTTCGTGAAAGACGTTTTGGTGACTAATTCTATCGAGCTGCACTATATCGAGCTGCATTAGTGAGAAGTCAATTATAGCTGCGGAAATATTTACCCGCAGTTTTAGCAGCTGCACTCTATTATTACTTACGTTTGTTTATTGTTATTTGTACACCCTCCAACCTCCCCAACCACTTGTCTTCATTCTTGTAGTGTTTTTCACACTTAGACTTAATTACTTTCAAGCGGCAATTGTGAGACAGAATTAAGGGGGGCACCTAATTGGACAGTGCTACTTTGCCTCTGGAAGACCTGCTAATCAGAGGCATATGGGTTCAGTTATTCAGGAGACAGTTAATGCTCTCCCTCACTTGTCTAGTAATATTCACCACCTTAAGTAGTGCATTATTCAGGAATGAAAATTTTAAGGTGAATTTTGGTAAAGTTATTCAAACCCAGCCCTGTCCCCCCCCCCCTAATAGTTTTTTAAATCTTTTCCTGACTAATGAAGCAGATTTAAGCATTGGCTAAATGTAACATGGTTGTATTTATGCTAGTTAGCTATAACTCGTTTGGCACATTTAACTCGTTTGGCACATTTGTTTATTAACAAATTTGTTTATTAATATATATCATACATGTGAGATATATTACTTTAAAACAATAGTTAGGTAAATGTACTATGCAGGGCACTTATGGCAGTACTAAGGCCAAGAATCTCTTGCGTGGTAAGTACGTCTTCGTGGTAAAATACCCCGGAATTTCTGCATGCTTTTCCTGCGTTACACGCACGCCTAGCGCACTTACTCAGTGCTTTTGTCTTGCGTGCTCCGAGCGTGCTCCAGGCGTTCTAATTGTCGCAGACAGGTCGTAGCGAAAATCTGGCCGGCCAATTTGAAATTCGTGCGTCCGGTTGTGACCGAGGCTTAAAACTACGTACGACCTGAAAATCGTACGTAGAGTTGGGACCCAGGCTTAAACAAGGATTATAAATTTTGACAGCTCCATATCGCAGGACCAGAAGTCCACCGTACAATACCCGTAAAATCCCGTGCGGGGATTGCGCAATGCCATCTCAATATTGTTACAGTGTACGGGCCCACGATTTTAAAAATTTGTGAAAAGGTACAGTTTGACAAAATCGTTGAGACTGCGGAGGGCTTAAATAAGTACGATTAGGTGCAATTTCGCACGGCCACCGTCTACCCACATTCAGACGCCGTACGAAAAGGGAATTACGGGTAGTATACGTGCACCATTCATCGCATTTCAAATGTTATCTAGGCTTTAATTTTTACTACTTTGTGGAAATAGGCAAATTAACTTTTTACAGGTGTTTCGTTGTAAAGGAATTGACTTCAGATGCAGCTGTGCTAAAGTGCCCCGTTAATACAGATAAGTTTATTATTGTGTTAGTTGCACCTCTGTATGATGCTATATTTAGCTCTCAATAAAAACCCCGCGAAGTATCGAGGAACTTACGACGAAAGGTAACATAAAGGAAAAACATGAAGGGATTGTGCCTTTTTGTGCTGCTCTGTGTGGCTCCATATTCAACAAAAGGTAGGTAGTAAAACTGAAGATTTACGATGCTTGTATGTTAGTCATCTTAAAATTATTTCAGCTTGTCCTAGGCCGAAACTATAGATAGGGGCATGCGTCCTCCTCAAATCCCACGCCTCAATGTATTAACATTAATGGCACATTCCTCATCGAAACAAAATAACTCTTGATCATTACTCTTTAATGGGTATGAAGTAAAAAAGCTTCATTTTGGCAGGGAGGGGTCTCATAATTACTTCTTGGTATAAATGCTTAGCAATCGATTGAGTTAAGATGGATCATTGCAGAAAATTTCATAAACAGACATGACCTCATTTTACTGGTCCGAACTCGATGAAATACCTAAGCTATAGTTGAAACAATTTAAGACTTGTCAACGTCCAAACAACACAAATGCAAAAAGCTAGTATTATAAGATCCGAACCAAATGAAGACGTAAAGTGTAGTTGGGAATGATACACCGTGATTTTTGTCAATCGTCACAGGCTAAAATGCTTCCCAAGATAAAAGTAATATCTCTATTATTTTTTCTGATAATATAGGTGGAGAGGCTACATTAGCCGATTAAATGAATGAATTATACTCTGTATTATACAGGAAGTACCGGCGGCTACAGGCAACACCACGGAGAATAATGAAGACGTGCTGTTGTGCTGCTTTTTGTAACATCAAATTAATCTGATGGATGTCAACACAAAACACAAACACAAATGAGTGAACTTGTATTTTACAATATAAACCAATTACATTGATTGATACATCACATTATATCACATCAGATCACATTGTGACACTCAACACTTAAATCAACTCTTCGGAATACAAACTGAATAATTGAGGGATTTATTGCTAAACATTTCCAGAATTTAAATATAATTCTTAATAATTATTATTCGTTCTCATTATGTAGGTTTAGAGGCTACATTAGCTGAATTACCTTCTAATGGGTTGGTCATGAATCCTGAAAGCGGCATCCCACCAGCAGTGAACCTTGTGTGCAGTTACACAGTGGATCCCGGAGAGACCATGCAGGTCGTGTATTTCTACAAAGATGGAACGACTGATTTAGACCAAATAGTGGCAATAGTAATAGCTGACGGAAGTTCCCGGCAGACGAACGCCTTTGCCACTAGAAATGACGTGACGGTTACAGCCTCTGATCCATCATTCACGGTGACAATTGGCACAGTCACGTTGGCAGATGAGGGAAGCTATTACTGCAAAGTAACCACCATACTTAGTAATCCCATGGCAATAACCCCGGCGCAGACCCTCAAATTAGTATGTAAGTAAAACAATGACATTTACACGCATAGAAATGGAATGTTTTTGCCAAAAAAATCTTTTTACAGATAAAGTATGATTGCATAATGTTAGAATCAACCGGGAGGAGAGGCAGTCTTAAAAAGGTGTTGATTCACATTTCTAAATAATAAAATTCCGATTTAAACCTGCGTGTTCTTTACACATAGAATATAAGCCCTTTTCAACCCACCTATTAGTTTCCATAAGCGCAATTATCAAATCATGATTGCAATCCCTGTTCGAATTCAAACTATTACTGCAAAAATGGTACCATACTCAATAATCCAACTATTACAACTCCAGCACAGGGTCTTAAAATAATACAATTATGTAAGTAAATGTGAAAATATCAACTAAGTTGTAACTGATCTTTATTAGTATGTTGAGTACATGCATGTTGAGTAGGTTGGCTGCATATAGGGCCAAGCTATACAGTTTTTTGTTTTGATTGAGAGTAATAAGAACTTACAGTAACAGAAAAGCTAATACAAAATATATAATTAAACACACCATACGTGGAAAAAAAAACACGGAAAGAACCTAAATGTACCCCGAAAGACAGTTTCGTCTTTAGGATCTTATTTGCTTTTGCTTACACATTCTGCACTGCCAGAGGATATAGGCTATGGTGAGGGGAAGAAGTCTCAAAATGTTGATCTGCCATTTTGTGTCCCAATACCGTCTCAAAGTTTTTTCGTGCTATCATACATGTATGTAGGCTATCAGAGTATTCCTTGGTCGTAACACCTAACAAGATATCAGGACAATTCCCCCCGGTCAACCCCCCCCCCCCCCTGACAATCCCACCCCCCAGGACAATTCCCTCCCTGGACGATGCCCCCAGAAGAATATAGATTTATATACAAGTATAAAGTAAAAAGTATGCATTTCAAACCTTTTCATCCATTTTATGAAAATCTCTTAGTGTGATCATAGAAGTAGAGATTTCTCTGGTGTGATGTTGCAACTCGACGACAGATAAAATAATTTCATTAAACAAATTATTTTCATGGAGTACAAGTCCGAAAAATATTAGAATTAGAAGTACAGATAATTTTATCAAAACCTGATCAAAGTAAATCTCCAGGTAGAGGTGGGTTAAACAGATGATCGCACTCGTCCATGTAACCCTTGATAATTTTACTGTTACCCTTAATTGCCTCATTACTCCCTTTAATTTAGATGCACATATATATAACGCGACAAGAGTTAAGCATTAAGCCTCAACTAACTAACGTTCATTTTTAAACAACAACGAGAAAAAAACCGCCCTGTCATAGTTATGAGACAAACTGCTTAAAATAGACCATTATGCTGTGAGAAAAATCCCCCGTTTTTTAGAGCGCACAATTGGTGATGAGAAGAAAATATTCAAAAATAAATGAAAAAATTTATATAAACAACAGAATAGAAGAAAATATATAGCAGTGGCACAAGGGCAAATAAACTCCAGCGTGGTACAGGGGGAAGTCTGACAGTGTGTATTAACAGTGTAAGACATCGGTTACAGAGGAGTGGGGGGGGGGGGGTACTTTAGCTCGTAATCTATTGTTATCTTTTTCTCAAACAAGGTAAAACCATGCCTTTACAATTACTGTGTGTCCGACTGCAGTAAAGAAACGTCCTGTCGAACCGCTTTTGCTATATTTAAGTACACTAGAGACTTGTTTTAGATCACTGTAGTGAGAAAGCATACGAGCGACACTGGGTAATAACAGTCAAGTATAGAATTGACATCTTATCGTTTGGATGCACATACATATAACGTAATGAGAGCTAAGCATTAAAGCTCGTTAACGTCCCTTTTTAATCAACGACAAGAAAAAAGGGCGCCATGAAATAGTTATAAGACAAATTGCTAAATCCCCCGTTTCTCAGAGCGTACAATGGGTGATGAGATGATAATTTTCAAAAATAGATGAAAATATTTTTATATTTGATATTGTTATATTAACAACAGAATAGGAGAAAAAAATCTAGCAGTGGCACAAGGGCGATTGTACTCCAGCGTGGAACAGTGGGCAGTCTGACAGTGTGTATTAACAGTGCAGTGTAAGATATCGGTTAAAGAGGAGTGGGGTCTTACTATAGGTCGCAATTTATTGTTAAACGCGATTGTTATATTTTCTCAAACAAAATAAAACCATGCCTTTACAATTACTGTGTCTGCCGTGTAGCTGCCGTGAAGAAACGTCCTGTCGAACAGATTTTGCTACACTTACATACACGAGCGACTTGTTTTAGATCACTGTAGTAAGAAAGCATACGTGCGACACCCGGGCAATAACTAGCCTAGTATAAAATTGACATTTTTTCATTTAGATGCAAATACATTTAACGCGATAAGAGTTAAGCATTAAGCCTCGACAAACTAACGTTCATTTTTAAACAACAACGAGAAAAAAACCCTGACATAGTTATGAGACAAATTGCTTAAAATAGATCATTATGCTTGGGAAAAATCCCCCCTTTATATAAACAACAGAATAGGAGAAAATATCTAGCGGTGGCGCAATCACTACGCCAGAGAGACGAAACGACAAATCGGCGATTTTACGGAGTAATTATATATGCTCACCATACCATTCATGTCACTGGCCTTTACCTAGTAGTAATATAAAGGGACGGACATAAAAATAGGGTGGACCTCCATTTCTCTGACTAATGTAAACATCGATTAAAGAAGAGGGGGTTCTTATTGTGCTCGCAATTTATTGTTAAACGCGATCGTTATCTTTTCTCAAACAAGGTAAAACCATGCATTTACAATTACTGTGTGTCTGCATGACTGCCGTGAAGAAACGTCCTGTCGAACAGATTTTGCTATATTTAAATACGCTAGCGACTTGTTTTAGATCACTGTAATGAGAAAGCACATGTGCGACACCGGGCAATAACAGTCAAGTATAGAATTGACATCTTAACGTTTAGATGTACATACATATAACGCGATGAGAGCTAAGCATTAAACCTCCAAACTAACGTCCATTTTTAAGCAACAGCGACAAAAAAGGGCGCCCTGTCATAATTATGAGCTAACAAATTGCTTTAAAAATTATTCTGCTGTGGGCAAAAACCCATCCGTTTGTCAGAGCTCACAATGGATAATGAGATGAAAATATTTAAAATTAAATGAAAAGGTTTATATAAACAACAGAATAAGAGAAAATATCTAGCATTGGTGCAACGACAAGTCAACTCCAGCGTGCAACAGGGGAAGCCTGACAGTGTGACAACACTATATGAAAATACGGTGAATTAACAGTCTAAGAGCTCGGTTAAAGAGGAGAAGTGATCTCACAATAGCTGGTAATCTGTTGTTAAGCGCGATAGCTATCATATCTCTAAACAAACTTAAACCAGGCCTTAACAGTAAGATTGTTAAAAAAAAGATTAGTGATGTAAAATAATAATGGTAATTCAACAGTGACGATCGATAGAGAATTTGTCATTCACAAAGTTAATAAAATAAGACTGACACAAGCCAATTGTCCATATCAAATAAATATTTTTAGTAATTGAGGCTACAAACCAGCTTGTTCTGTAAATATTATTTTTAAAAATGATGTTGCTTTCTTTGTTACTTTTAATCTTTATTTTTTACACAGGTCGTGATGATGGACATTTGTGTACTGAACATCTTTAAACTTCAAAACTTTTTTGCCATAAACTGTGCCTTTATGAAAATGCTATTCGCTGCTTATTCCTCATTCATTACCATTCACAATTTATAAGTACTATTTGCAATAAGAGACAGGGTGAATTGCTGATCATGATGATGTACGATGCTGATGCTTATGCATGTTAATCAAACAAACGATACTTAGTTCAATTTTTGACTACGGAACACGTCATGTTGAATGAAATAAGCAGTTTGCTAGCATTCTTAAAACATGATCAGCTGCGCGTTCCAAGCTAGTGAACAAAAGGACAGTTTCAAACTTTGCTACGGGAGGCGGTTTAGTAGCATGGGTTCTAGACTCTTAAAGCTATAATCCTATCGCCGCAACAAACCATAGGGACCTTCTGGCTGATTTATCCCGCTGTTAGTTACACTTAGTTACAGCGGATTGTTGTGCTCGCGCTGGATCACAGATACCTGCGTCATGGTGTTCACTCGCCTAAACTATTGTGTTTTTGCGTTCGAATTTTCGAATTGTGAAGGGATTTATACGTCTCTTCTATTTACAGGATACGGATTAACACTTTTCAAACGTTTTTAAAACATTATACAACGAAAACATAATTATTACTACCACCGTATTCCTGGGGGAGGGGGGGCGTCCATGGGGAATTGTCGTAGAATCATCTTACAATCATTTATTATATAATGTCGAACCAAAAAATTACGCACAGTTTCTCTTGAATCATAACTGCAAGTGATATCGATGAAACTCGCTCAGAACAGGGACTGGAATTTAAAAATGTTTTGAAGCACTTTTGAATATCCTTTATGACTTTACGTAAATTTGTTAAGAATATGATCGAAATATCGTGCACATAGCCCGCCTTCTATAGCTGTAAATATTATGAATTATTGGACAATGATATTACAATGCATTCAGTTTTATAACCGTTAGTGAATCAATTCCCGCACGAAAATGCAGTAGTATCGACGTAGCAAAAAAAGCATTAACGCAGTAGTGGTGTGGAGCATATTTGCAGTAGAAATGCAGCATAGCTTACTGCAATTCTACTCCAAAAAGTACATAGGTTTGTACAGAGAGGAGCATTAATGCAGTGGGTTAGCAGCATGATAGAAGCATGTTTCAAATATGCTAATTAGCTCCCAAATCGAAGCAGATTTGAAGCAAGTTTGCAGTATGATTGCAGTACTTTACTGCGGTTTGCAGTAGTCTACTGCACTGCAGTAGATAATCTAATGCGTTTTCTTGCGGGAAGGCATTCAGCGAAATCCAGACTGGCACAAATTCACGTCCTTTATATATCTGGTTGAATCCCATACCAAAAATTTAAATATTGCATTATGATTTGAAAGTTTGAACTGGAGTAGTTTCAGCTATTTTTAGATTATCTGAACCTTACAGAAATGTTCCCCCTTTGACCCTAATTGTGTTGTCTTTTTTCAAAGTTTTAATAAGTTATACGAAAGCTTAGGGACATGCTGACATAGGGCAGTCCCAGAATTAATCTCTTTCTTTTTTTTTCATTTAGATCGACCTAATCCACCCCGGATTACACGAGGACCCCAAGTTGCCACAGATACCTACCGGGTGACTTGTTCTTCTGATGGCGGCAGACCAGCACCTGAGATAAGATGGTTTAAAGTAAAGAGTTCTGACCAGATGCAGGTCACGTTAAATGAAACCTCTGGAAATGAGCAAAACCAGGGAGACACCTTTCTGGTCGAAAGTGCAGTTGACGTGATGGCAACCCAAGCAGATCCAGTGGAATTAATTTGCCAGCTATTGCATGACTCACTTATAAGTCAGACCACGACAAAAATCACGGTGCCTGAAAGTGCTGGTATGTAGAAATTTGTTGATCGAATGAGTTTTTTATGCCAAAAGCTAAAGAGAAAATATCAGTATATCGCTAATTAGACTCGAGACACTTGCCAGGGTAGTGGACCCTTTAAAAAAATCAGAAAAAAAATACTTCGATGCTTACCGACTTCGTGCTTCATTTTAGCGCTGTACTTTTTTGAAGCATCCCTCTTTGCAATTGCATGGGCTGTACTTATCACTGCATAACTGGTGACTATATACATAATTGCAGTTCTTAACAGGCTAGAATATGGTTGGATTTGAAGTATCTTTTTTCAAACTGAATCAGAAAAAACATACTTCGATGCTTACCGACTTCGTCCTTCATTTTAGCGTTGCACTTTTTGAAGCATTCCGCTTTGCAATAGGCTGTACTTGTCACTGCATAACTGGTGACTATACATAATTGCAGTTCTTAACAGACTAGAAGGTGATTGAATATTAAGTATCGTTTTAATGTTTTCTTCCAGGTCCTTCAACGGCCACCACAGAAAACATTACTAATTCGACAGGTAAGTGCCATTTGTAATACATTTGTTTTCTTGTGATTCAAAATATTCCGTTGTTGTGTTTGAGACTTTCCTATGGAACCCTTTGCCGGTTGACTGGTGGATTTCTTATCAGCTGTTAATATCATTCTATCTGTAGTCTAGTTTTGGATGTGATTATGACATCATAGTTGTGAATTGTCACGTCATAGTTTTGTCGTTACAATCTCATTTGGATAAACAATACGATTGATTGTTGAATAAGTGCATTAAGGTCTGATAGAAGAGGAAAATTTGAACTTTTTCCTCCAGCAACTTTATGACAAGCTTTCAGGAATATCTGTCAGGATTATCGAGGCGTAGAAGCTTATTGCAGGCCTTTAGAAGAACAAATTGTTGAAATATCTGAGTCAAAATTGAAATGACTGGTCAGTTATTTCAAACAAAATCAAAACTTAACCAATAATGTTATAAAATAATGATTCGAAGTGCAGGGAATGTACTGCTGTTTGCAAATCTAAATCTATCTGACGAAAGGACCTAAATGTGCCTTTCTCTGCTTTAAAATAATTAAGTGGCTGGAAGATTTGTCAACTTAATCTTTTCATAAACAACATGGAGATCGCCTCCATAGACTCTTCAATTGACGCAGGTTTTCAAAAGGTGAAGAACAAAAGCGACTTCATACGTCATTTTTTAACCAAAATGATAATAAATTCTACATCAACGATACAACAAAAAATTCATACCTCTTTGAATAATCATGGTGCTACCCTATTTTATGACAAGGATCGTAAAATTGCCTCCTGCATGGTAGAAGTACTTGGCCCCCGATAAAAGTGTTTGATGTTATAGTTGAATGAAAAGACAATAAAATGACATGACCTTATTTACCTCTCTGCTACTACGTTTGTAAATTTTGTGAACTTTTTAGTAATACTTTAGTCCACAGCTCAAAGCCTGTCAACACATAACACGAACACTAATGAGTGAACTTGTATTTTACAATATAAACCAATTACAAGGATGGATACATGACATTATATCACATCAGATGACATAATGACACTCAACACTAAAATCAACTCTTCGGAATACAAACTGAAAAATTGAGGGATTTATTGCTAAAGATTTCCAGGGTTTTTAAATATAATTCTTAATAATTATTATTTGTTCTTATTATATAGGGTTGGAAGTGACACTGGCTGTTTTACCTTCTAACGGCTTGGTCATGAATCCTGAAAGCGGCATCCCACCAACAGTGGACCTTGTGTGCAGTTACACATTGGATCCCGGAGAGACCATGCAGGTCGTGTATTTCTACAAAGATGGAACGACTGATTCAAGCCAAATAGTGGGAATAGTGATATCTGACGGAAGTTACCAGCTGCAGAACGCCTTTGCCTCTAGAACTGACGTGACGGTGACAGTCTCTGATCCATCATTCTCGCTGACAATTGGGACAGTCACATTGGCAGATGAGGGGAGCTATCATTGCAAAGTTTCCACCTTTTTCAATAATCCCATGTCAATATCATTGGCTCAGACCCTGAAATTAGTATGTAAGTAAAAGTCACTTACGCGCATTGAAATGAAAAGTATATGACAAAAACATGTTATTATTTGAAATGGGATTTATTAAGTAGTGGGACTTTATCAGACTTTTTTGGATTTTTACAAAAAGCGACATGCACTTATAGATTCCTGTCGCGAACTCAGCCTGGACTCTCAGATGCGATATGCATCTTTAGTTTCCTGTCGCACACTCAGCTTAGACTCTCAATTGCGACATACATCTATAGATTCCTGTCGCACACTGAGCTTGGACTCTCAGATGTCCTATGAATTCACTAATGCCGTGCTCACTTCAATCTTTAATTCAAGCTGAAATCTACAGATTGGTTACATCTACATGTAAGTATGTCTGACTCTCAGCTGTAAAATTGATAACTAAGGTTTAAGTCAATAGCTCCAAACTTGTATGACAAAAATTAGAACACCATGTTATTTCCATATAATATTTATTTCTCTCTATATTTACACACACACATACACACACATGCACGCGTATGTATATTTATTTATTTATGTGTGTGTGTGCATTGTCACTTTGACAGTGATGCCCTTGTTACAATAACAAAGCTATATTGCACAACACTCCGATTTGCACACATCATAACCATAAAAGCTAATAATCAAATTTGATATTTTAGTGACATGAAATATTTAAAAAGTTTCTTGATAAGTCTATAAGATATATACTAATTAATATATATGCATTTATTGTGTTAGAAGAAAGGAATAAAAGTCTTGGAAATTTGAGCATTTAAGAGGTATTTCTGAATCCAGTTATGTTGTTTAAGAATATGGAAGTAGCCAGTGTTTTTTGAAGCACTTTGATATTCTTGCAAGTAAACAAACTGTAAACAATTTATTTAGCATTCATAAGTTGTCATAAGTTGCAATAGGGCAATAGTGATAATAAGCTGTGTAGTTGTCCATTTACATACGTGAACTACAAATTACTGCATTATACTACGAAGTGATGTCTTACTCCCTTTCTGGGAGTGGGGTGTCCTTTATAAGTGCCTAGCAGTCTTCCACATAGTCTTCTTGTTTTCATTATACCTGTACCTGTAAGTTTGATTTAGATTTCTGCTAATGTTTTACTTCTAAATAAACATTTGTATTTATCTATAACAGCAGAGGCAGTAGATTCTATTGGGGATTTCTGGAGTGACTGAGATTTACATGGAGAAGTTGATGAGCTTGGAGTTATTGGTGTTAAATTGGGCCTCCTCACTCTTGAGTTTCTTTGTTGTGCTAAACCCTGCAATTTCCTTGTTTACTACTTCCTTTATTTCTTGTCTGCATTTTCCACAATGGCAGAATAATTTGTTGTGACAACTTTTCCACTCTTGTCTTGAATTATAAACTTGCAGGAAAATTTACTCCTAGTAGACGTACTGATATCTGCATCTTCTGTTGCCTTTCTGCAGTAGTCTGCAAAGCATTGAGGGATATTCTTGGACTTTGGACCTGAATTATAAAATGTATTGAAGTCTCATATTGGTGTGGCAAGGGGAGAAAAACAAAACATTACATGTAATAAATGCCCTACGAACACAATTATCACGGAATAATTGTTTGCATTTGGGAAATAGGTTTTCACTGCTACAATGTCAATACAGTAGGTTCACGTTCTCCTTTGCAACTACTTAGACTTCCAGTGCAAGGGCTACCAAAAGTTCACATGTTCAAAGTTGCATAACATTTATTGCCCCATGATACCAGATTTGATCTCCTAAGTGATGTTTAACCTCTCAGCTTATAAATAATAAAGGGATTGGAATGTACATAGTGAATTTACTGCTTATATTTGCATGAAAAGTAGAGGCTGAGATTCCCCCATCTCAAAGCTCCTGGGGATTCTCAAATTTTAACTTTATTTATTAACTTTAAGTTCATTTTTATTGCTAGGGGTGCAACATGAATCTATGCATGTAGATGCATGTCGCATCTGAGAGTCCAAGCTGAGTTTGCGACAGGAATCTAGATGCATGTCGCATCTGAGAGTCCAAGCTGAGTTTGCGACAGGGATCTATAGATGCATGTCACATTTTGGAAAGAAAAAAAACTTTGATGAAGGCCTACTACTTATAATTAACATTTCAAATAATAACATTTTAAAAGATTTTTATTTCAGGTAGCGCATGAATACATTATGATAGAACAGGAGTTTTAAGAATAAGTTGATGCACATTCTCAAAAATGAAATTCAGATCTTAACTTTTAAACCTTTGCAGTCTTTACAATCAGAATATAATCCCTTTTCTAACCATACAGTTGTTTTCTTAAAACGCAATTATCAGATTATGATTTGATCTCTTTTCGAGTGTGAACTACAAATCAGGCTTGTCCAAACATATCTTTGCAAGTTTTTTTCTAAGAAATAAATGTTGTCACGCTTGCCAAAAGCAGTTGCTGAAAATTTGCCAAGACCTTCTATGATCAGACACATTAAACCTAAAAACTTTACAGGTTTTCGGGGAATAATGATTTAATATGATAGACTAATGAACACAGTGTTACACTTGCTTTTGAATATCAGATATTGGGGTTAACATAACACAAACCCATACAAAACGTAAACCCCATGTCTTGTTTCTTTGTATCTTTTACAGATCGACCGTACCCACCCCAGATTAGACACGGACCCCAAGTTGCCACAGATACCTACCGGGTAACTTGTTCCTCTGATGGCGGCAGACCAGCACCTGAGATAAGATGGTTTAAAATGCAGAGTTCTGACCAGATGCAGGTTGTGTTAAATGAAACCTCTAGAAATGAGCAAAGCCAAGGAGACACTTTTCTGGTCGAAAGTGCAGTTGAAGTGATGGCAACCCAAGCAGATCCAGTAAAATTAATTTGCCAACTACTGCATGACTCACTTATAAGTCAGATCACAACGAAAATCATGGTTCCTGAAAGTGCTGGTATGTACAAAATTGGTGACTGAATGAGTTTTTTTATGTCAAAAACTGAAGAGAAAATACCAATATATCACAAGTTAGACTCGAGATACTTGCCAGGGTGGTGGACCCTTTTTTCAAACTAAATCAGGAAAAAACATACTTCGATGCTTACCGACTACGTGCTTCATTTTAGCGCTGCACTTTTCTGAACCATTCTGCATTGAAATAAGCTGTACTTATCACTACATAACTGGTGACAATACATAATTGCAGCTCTTAACAGGCTAGAATGTGATTGAATATTAAGTATCATTTAAATGCTTTCTTTCAGCCCCCTCAATGACCACCACAGAAAGCCCTTCGAATTCGACAGGTAAGTGCCATTTGCAATGCATTAATTTTACTTGTGCTACATAATAGTCCATTTTCGTGTTTGAGACTTTCCTATGGAACCCTTTGCCGGTTGATTGGCGGATTTCTTATCAGCTGTTAATTTCATTCTATCTGTATTAAAGCTCTTTGAATCTTTTGTTTTAGTTATGGATGTGATTATGACATCATAGTTGTGAATTGTCATGTCATAGTTTAGTTGTTACAATTTCATTTGGATAAACAATAAGATTGATTATTGAATAAGTGCCTTAAGTTCTGATAGAAGAGGAAAATTTGAATTTTTCCTCCAGCACAGGATTCTAAGTGTCCACTTTATGGTAACAATTAACCCTAGAATCCTGTGCTTGAGGCTAATTTTAAAAGTTTCCCATCTGTCTGGATTATAGAGGGATAGAAGCTGATCATAGGCCTTTAGAAGAACAATTTGTTAAAATATCTGAGTCAAAATTGAAATGACTGGTCAGTAATTTAAGTCAAATCAAAACTAAACCAAAAATGGAATAAAATACAGATTCGAAGTGCAGGGAATGATTTGTATAGTGGTAAACTGACCTTTGCAGAGGAAGGGTCAATTTGGCAGGTAAATCCCGTACAGAGTGCCTTTACATTTAATCTGGTCTATGTCGGTCTGAATTTATCTTGCTGTGACATTTATTTGCAATGGGGATAAATAATTATTAGATTTTATAATCTCTGGAATATTCATAGAAAGAAAACAAAATATAATTTAGTGTATTTAGAGGCATTTTTCCAGAGGTATTTTGTACTTTGCTTTAAAGTGTAGAATATTTCATTGATATCGTTAATGAAAAGATAAAAGATAAAGTCTATAAGGGGTGACTGTGAGAAAACTGCCGATAAAGATAAAGTTAAGATAAAGCCGTTAAGTAATTCTGTACTGCTGTTTGCAAATCTAAATTCATCTGACGGAAGGACCTAAATGTGCCTTTCTCTGCTTTAAAATAATTAAATGACTGGAAGATTTGTCCACTTAATCTTTTTATAAACAACATGGAGATCACCTCCATAGACTCCTCAAGTGACGCAGGCTTTCAAAAGGTGAAAAAGAAAAGCAAATTCATACGTCAATTTTAACCAAGATGATGGTAAATTCTGCATCAACGATCGAAGAAAAATTTCATACCTCTTCGAATTATCATGGTGCTACCCTTTTTTATGGCAAGAATCGTAAAAATGCCACCTGCATGGTAGAAGCACTTTGCACCCGATAAAAGTGTTTGACGTTATAGTTGAATGAAAAAACAATAAAACGACATGACCTTATTTACCTCTCTGCTGCTACGTTTGTAAATTTTGTGAACTTATTATGGGATTTACAGTAATACTATAGTCCACAGCTCAAAGCCTGTCAACACATAACACGAACACAAATGAACAATATAAACCAATTACAAGGATTGATACATCACATTTTATCACATCAGATCACATTATGTCACTCAACATAAAGTCAACTCTCTAAAATCAACTCTTCAGAATACAAATTGAATAATTGAGGGATTTATTGTTAAACATTTCCCATGGTTTTTAAATATAATTCTTAATATTTTTTATTTGTTCTTATTATATAGGGTTAGAAGTAACACTGGCTGATTTACCTTCTAATGGCTTGGTCATGAATCCTGAAAGCGGAATCCCACCAGCAGTGGAACTTGTGTGCAGTTACACAGTGGATCCTGGAGAGACGATGCAGGTCGTGTATTTTTACAAAGATGGAATGACCGATTCAAGCCAAATAGTGGGGATAGTGATTTCTGATGGGAGTTACCAGCTGCAGAACGCTTTTGCCTCTAGAACTGACGTGACGGTTACGGTCTCTGATCCATCATTCACATTGATAATTGGGACAGTCACATTGGCAGATGAGGGGAGCTATCATTGCAAAGTTTCCACCTTTTTCAATAATCCCATGTCAATATCATTGGCGCAGAACCTCAAATTAGTATGTAAGTAAAAATCTTTTACGTGCATTGAAATAAAAAGTATATGACAAAAGCGTTATCTTACAGATAAAGCATGAATATATTATGATAGGGGCAGTCTTAAGAAAAAGTTGATTCACATTCTCAAAAATGAAATACAGATCTTAACTTTTAAACTTGGCAGTCTTTACAATCAGAATATAATCCCTTTTCTAACCATACAGTTGTTTTCTTAAAACGCAATTATCAGATTATGTTTTTATCTCTTTTCGAGTGTGAACTACAAATCGGGCTTGTCCAAAAACATATATCTCTGCAAGTTCTTTTTAAGAAAAATAAAATGTTTTCACGCTTGCAGAAAAAAACAGTTGACGAAAATTTGCCAAGATCTGCTGTGGACAGACACATTAAACCTAAAAACTCCACAGGTTTTCAGGGGATAATGCTTTAATATAATAGACTAATAAACACAGTTTTACATTGGCTTTTGAATATCAGATATTGAGGTAAACATGATACAAACCCATACCTAACGTAAACCCCGTGTCTTGTTTCTTTGTATCATTTACAGATCGACCGTACCCACCGCAGATTACACGAGGGCCCCAAGTTGCCACAGATACCTACCGGGTAACTTGCTCTTCTGATGGCGGCAGACCAGCACCTGAGATAAAATGGTTTAAAATACAAACTTCTGACCAGATGGAGGTCGCTGTTAATGAAACCTCTAGAAATGAGCAAAGCCAGCAAGACACCTTTCTGGTTGAAAGTGCAGTTGAAGTGATGGCAACCCAAGCAGATCCAGTGGAATTGATTTGCCAGCTACTACATGACTCACTTATAAGTCAGATCATGACAAAAATCACGGTGCCTGAAAGTGATGGTATGTCCAAATTTGTTGATGGAATGAGTTTTTATAAGACAAAAATGGTAGATGTCAAAAGGTAAAGAGAAAATGTCAATATGTCTCCAGTTAGACTCGAGACACTTGCCAGGGTGGTGGACCCTTTTTTGAAATTGAAGCACTTATCTGAACTATTATGCTTTGCAATAGGCTGTACTTATCACTTCATAACTGGTTATTATAATTGCAGTTCTTAAAACATTGAGAGTCACTGGGTGTTAAATATCACTTTTTATGCTTTCTTTCAGCTCCTTTAACAACCACCACGAAAAAACCTACAACTTCGAATAGTAAGTACCATTTGCAATGCATTCACTTTTCCTGTGCTTAAGAATCTTTCTGACTTGTGGATTTCTTATCAGCCGTAAATTTCATTCTATCTGTAGTAGAATTCTTTGAATTGTTCTTAATATTCAAGTATTTTGATTTGCTGCTTGAACNTATTCATAGAAAGAAAACAAAATATAATTTAGTGTATTTAGAGGCATTTTTCCAGAGGTATTTTGTACTTTGATTTAAAGTGTAGAATATTTCATTGATATCGTTAATGAAAAGATAAAAGATAAAGTCTATAAGGGGTGACTGTGAGAAAACTGTCGATAAAGATAAAGTTAAGATAAAGCCCTTAAGTAATTCTGTACTGCTGTTTGCAAATCTAAATTTATCTGACGGAAGGACCTAAATGTGCCTTTCTCTGCTTTAAAATAATTAAATGACTGGAAGATTTGTCCACTTAATCTTTTCATAAACAACATGGAGATCACCTCCATAGACTCCTCAAGTGACGCAGGCTTTCAAAAGGTGAAAAAGAAAAGCAAATTCATATGTCAATTTTAACCAAGATGATGATAAATTCTGCATCAACGATCGAAGAAAAAATTTCATACCTCTTCGAATTATCATGGTGCTACCCTTTTTTATGGCAAGAATCGTAAAAATGCCACCTGCATGGTAGAAGCACTTTGCACCCGATAAAAGTGTTTGATGTTATAGTTGAATGAAAAAACAACATGACATGACCTTATTTACCTCTCTGCTGCTACGTTTGTAAATTTTGTGAACTTATTATGGGATTTACAGTAATACTATAGTCCACAGCTCAAAGCCTGTCAACACATAACACGAACACAAATGAACAATATAAACCAATTACAAGGATTGATACATCACATTTTATCACATCAGATCACATTATGTCACTCAACATAAAATCAACTCTCTAAAATCAACTCTCCAGAATACAAATTGAATAATTGAGGGATTTATTGTTAAACATTTCCCATGATTTTAAAATATAATTCTTAATATTTTTTATTTGTTCTTATTATATAGGGTTAGAAGTAACACTGGCTGATTTACCTTCTAATGGCTTGGTCATGAATCCTGAAAGCGGAATCCCACCAGCAGTGGAACTTGTGTGCAGTTACACAGTGGATCCTGGAGAGACGATGCAGGTCGTGTATTTTTACAAAGATGGAATGACCGATTCAAGCCAAATAGTGGGGATAGTGATTTCTGATGGGAGTTACCAGCTGCAGAACGCTTTTGCCTCTAGAACTGACGTGACGGTTACAGTCTCTGATCCATCATTCACATTGACAATTGGGACAGTCACATTGGCAGATGAGGGGAGCTATCATTGCAAAGTTTCCACCTTTTTCAATAATCCCATGTCAATATCATTGGCGCAGAACCTCAAATTAGTATGTAAGTAAAAATCATTTACGTGCATTGAAATAAAAAGTATATGACAAAAGCTTTATCTTACAGATAAAGCATGAATATATTATGATAGGGGCAGTCTTAAGAAAAAGTTGATTCACATTCTCAAAAATGAAATACAGATCTTAACTTTTAAACTTGGCAGTCTTTACAATCAGAATATAATCCCTTTTCTAACCATACAGTTGTTTTCTTAAAACGCAATTATCAGATTATGTTTTTATCTCTTTTCGAGTGTGAACTACAAATCGGGCTTGTCCAAAATCATATATCTCTGCAAGTTCTTTTTAAGAAAAATAAAATGTTTTCACGCTTGCAGAAAAAAACAGTTGATGAAAATTTGCCAAGATCTGCTGTGGACAGACACATTAAACCTAAAAACTCCACAGGTTTTCAGGGGATAATGCTTTAATATAATAGACTAATAAACACAGTTTTACATTGGCTTTTGAATATCAGATATTGAGGTAAACATGATACAAACCCATACCTAACGTAAACCCCGTGTCTTGTTTCTTTGTATCATTTACAGATCGACCGTACCCACCGCAGATTACACGAGGGCCCCAAGTTGCCACAGATACCTACCGGGTAACTTGCTCTTCTGATGGCGGCAGACCAGCACCTGAGATAAAATGGTTTAAAATACAAACTTCTGACCAGATGGAGGTCGCTGTTAATGAAACCTCTAGAAATGAGCAAAGCCAGCAAGACACCTTTCTGGTTGAAAGTGCAGTTGAAGTGATGGCAACCCAAGCAGATCCAGTGGAATTGATTTGCCAGCTACTACACGACTCACTTATAAGTCAGATCATGACAAAAATCACAGTGCCTGAAAGTGATGGTATGTACAAATTTGTTGATGGAATGAGTTTTTATAAGACAAAAATGGTAGATGTCAAAAGGTAAAGAGAAAATGTCAATATGTCTCCAGTTAGACTCGAGACACTTGCCAGGGTGGCGGACCCTTTTTTGAAATTGAAGCACTTATCTGAACTATTATGCTTTGCAATAGGCTGTACTTATCACTTCATAACTGGTTATTATAATTGCAGTTCTTAAAGCATTGAGAGTCACTGGGTGTTAAATATCACTTTTTATGCTTTCTTTCAGCTCTTTTAACAACCATCACGAAAAAACCTACAACTTCGAATAGTAAGTACCATTTGCAATGCATTCACTTTTCCTGTGCTTAAGAATCTTTCTGACTTGTGGATTTCTTATCAGCCGTAAATTTCATTCTATCTGTAGTAGAATTCTTTGAATTGTTCTTAATATTCAAGTATTTTGATTTGCTGCTTGAACACACACACACACACACACACACACACACACACGTATAAAAGCACTTCTGAGCCTCTGAAGGTTTTACTCGGTTATGGATGTGATTACGATTATGCCATCACAGTTATTGATTGTCACTCATATTCAAGTCGTCACAATCACTATAAGATAAACAATAAGATTGATTGTTGAATACAAGTACATTAACTGCTGATAGAAGAGGAGAATTTGAAAATTTCTTCAAGCTAAGTATAGGTGTTAAGACATAAATGGTAAATGTAAAGAGAAATACCAATATATCGCCAGTTAAGCCTGCCGCACACAGAACAATTTTTCGCCGGCCGACAAAAGTCAGCCGATCTGTCGTCCTGGATGAGATCAGCGCACACACACGACAAGCTGTCGCAACAAAGCGCCGACTGGTGTGGTGAAAGTGACGAACCGTAGTTATTATCTCGTCCGCGAGGTGGGGCGTTGTTTAATTTAATCAGGAAAAGTTACTGCAGGCCTATTTATATTTTATATCTGATATTGTAATGATAAGAGTAAAAATAAAATGTAAGAGTATAACAAGATTACTTTAATTAATTCAATGAAAAATGAGCAAATTGAAATACCCAAATTTTTTAAATCAATGCAACACTCATAGACCATTACAGCCTATAGGATGACAACAGTTTGTCAGTTTAGACAGATTTAATCGCCTCGATGCAGCGTTACGTCGTTAAATGGTTTATGACGCTGAAAATTAAAAAAAGCTAATACTAATAGAAAATTATAGGACCTTCCATCATACCGAATTGAATTGAATTCTGACGTGGGCACGTGATATCAGATGGCGCAACCATTGGCTGAAGATAATGATCAGCGCGACAAATTGTCATAGGAAAGCGCACACACTACGGTATGACGTTTAAAAATCAAACATGTTTGATTTTTCTCCCGACTTGTTGAAAAGTTGTCGTGGAGCAACGCAGACAGGCCGATATTTTGTCGTAAGTGTGTCGGCCGACGAAAAATCGTTCTGTGTGCGGCGGGCTTTAGACTCGACACACTTGCCAGGGTGGTGGACCCTTTTTTTTAAAGTGAATCAGAAAAAAATACTTCGATGCATACCGACTTCTTGCCTCATTTTAGCGCTGTACTTTTCTGAACCATTCTGCATTGAAATATGCTGTACTTATCACTGCATAACTGGTGACGATACATAATTGCAGCTCTTAACAGGCTAGAAGGTGACTAGATATTAATTATCATTTTAATGCTTTCTTTCAGTTCCCTCGACGACCACCACAGAAAGCCCTTCAAATACGACAGGTAATGCCATTTGCAATGCATTAAGTTTTCTTGTGCTTCATAATAGTCCATTTTCGTGTTTGAGACTTTATGGAACCCTTTGCCGGTTGACTGGTGGATTTCTTATCATCTGTTAATTTCGTTCTATCAGTAGTAAAGCTCTTTGAATTTGTGTTCTAGTTATGGATGTGATTATAACAACATAGTTGTGAATTGTCACGTCATAGTTTTGTCGTTACAATTTCATTTTGATACACAATAAGACTGATTGTCAAATAAGTATATAAAGTTCTGATAGAAGAGGAAAAATTTTCCCCCAGCACAGGATTCTAAGTGTCCACTTTATGGCAACAATTAATCCTAGAATCCTGTGCTTAAGGAAAACTTAAAAATTTTCCCATCTAGCCGTGTTATCGAGGCACACCCAGCAGGCAAACGACATCGATTCTACGTTGATTCAACGTCGATCCACCAAAATTAACGTTGATTCAATGGTGAATCAATGTTGTTTGTCTGCTGGGACAGAAGCTTATCGTAGGCCTTAAGAAGAATGATTTGTGTAATAATCTGAGTCGAAATTGAAATAACTGGTCAGTTATTCTAAACCAAATCAAAAGTACATCAAAAATGGAGAAAAAAATACCGATTCGAAGTGCAGGAAATGATTCGTAGGTTAACCTGACCTTTGCAGAGGAAGGCTCGATTTGGCAGGTATATCCCGTACAGAGTGCTTTTAACATTTAATCTAGTCTATGCTGATTTATAGTCGGTCAGAATTTATCTTGCTGTGACATTTATTTAATTTTTTTGCAAAGGATGAATTAATATTAGATTTATTAACCTATGAGAAATTCATAGAAAGAAAACAGAATATAATTTAGTGTATCTAAAGGCATTTCCCAGAGATATTTTGTACTCTGATTTGAGGTGTAGAATATTTCATTTATATCATTGATGAAAAGATAAAAGATAAAGTCTATAAGGGGTGACTGTGAGAAAACTGTCGATAAAGATAAAGTTTATATAAAGACGTTGTGTATTTATGTACTGCTGTTTGTAAACTCCATATTCTTTTGATGGTATAGGACCTAAATGAGAATTTCTCTACTTTAAAATAATTAAATGGCTGGAAGATTTGTCCACTTAATCTTTTCATAAAAACAATATCACCTCCATAGACCCCTCAAATGACGCAGGTTTTCAAAAGGTGAAGAACCAAGATTATGATAAATTCTACATCAACGATCCAAGAAAAAACTTCATACCTCTTTGAATAATCATGGTGCTACCCTTTTTTATGACAAGGATAGTAAAAATGCATCCTGCATGGTAGAAGTACTTGGCAACAGATAAAAGTGTTTGATGTTATTGACGAATGACAAGACGATAAAACAACATGACCTTATTAACCTCTCTGCTACTACATTTGTAAACTTTGCCAACTCTTTATGAAATTTACAGTAATCCTGTAATCCACATCTCAAAGTCTGTCAAAACATAACATGAACACAAATGAGTGAACTTGTATTTTACAATATAAAGCAATTGCACTCAACACTCAACACTTAAATCAATTCTTAAGAACACAAATCGAATAATTGAGGGATTTATTGCTAAACGTTTCAAGCGTTTTTTAATATGATTCTTGATAAGTATTATTTGTTCTTATTATATAGGGTTGGAAGTAACAATGGTGGTTTTACCTTCTAACGGCTTGGTCATGAATCCTGCAAGCAGCATCCCACCAGCAGTGGACCTTGTTTGCAGTTACACAGTGGATCCCAGAGAGACAATGCAGGTCGTGTATTTCTATAAAGATGGAACGACCAATTCAAGCCAAATAGTGGGAATAGTGATTTCTGATGTTAGTTACCAGCTGCAGAACTCTTTTTCCAATAGAACTGACGTGACAGTTACATTCTCTGATCCATCATTCACGGTGACAATTGGGACAGTCACATTGGCAGATGAGGGGAGTTATTACTGCAAAGTGTCCACCTTTGTTAATTATCCCATGTCAATGTCATTGGCGCAGAACCTGAACCTAGTATGTAAGTAAAAATCACTTATGCATATTGAAATGAAAAGTATATGACAAAAGCAATTTTTTACAGATAAAGCATGAATACATTATGATAGCCCAAAATATTAGTAAATTCAGAATTAATAGTCAAAACGTAAATTGAAATCTGCCCTAATTTGTCAGATGCCGGTGATCCAAGCGGAGGATACACTTTCCTGAAGGTAGCGGCGACGAACGGCGACGGTGTTTTTCTGAACAATTTACCTGTGAAACTGTATTAGTTACGAAAAGCCTCCTTTTCAACAGGCGTGTTCTATTAATTAATTCATGTCACAGAGTAAATTTATATAGGCAAAATTTCTTTCAAGGAACTAGTTCCAAGAAATAAACGAGAGCAAATTATAAGTCAGCACAAATATAAACCATACAACAATGAGTCTCTATTTAGAGTATAATCCCTCCTGTTATGGGCCATCACCTTTTTTCACCGCGAGCCCCTTTAATTAATGTATTGTAGTTCTCATTCTACCCATTTCATTTGACATCTCTGTTTCTCTCCCTTCCCCTTTCTCTTGTTAGAAGGAGGTTAAATAATTAAGCACTCAAAATCTGCATCACCAATCTTCAGAAAAGAATAAGTGAATGAAACACTGGGCTGGTCCACAACGTCCGACACAGCAGAGTGAATCAAATGACAGCTTCCACAGGTTCAACTGCAGTTAGCTATATATTGTCACTACAAATATAATCCGCTGCACGCGCGAAGCTGTTGAACAAAAGCATAGTTCGCCACGGGAGACCGTTTGTTTACATAAGTACTCTAAGGGGGAGTGCCTACCCAGGCGACCAGGGGATTAGGGTAGTCACTATATTCCGTCAAAAATCGTTTAGCGACCCTATAATTATCACACTCCCTCTATTGTATTTTCCGTCGTTATAATCGCATCTAATCTTCTTATGGCTGACGGAATAAATGCACACATACATAATATTAGGACGGTACAAACTTCAGAAACGTGGAATAAGAATCATTGCAGAAAAAGAAGCCAAGAAATATCCAACAACTGAACTATTCAAGAAACTAAAATGGCAAACAATCCATGAACGGAGTGAATTTAAGATAGCCACATTAGTTTTTAAAGCTTTAAATGGACTGTTACCTAAATATATCAAAGACTCGCTGAGAATTACAACAATACACACTACCGGCAGAATCACCCAATCAAATAATATCTACTTACCATTTGGCAGACATAAAGACATACTAACTTAAGGCCCAATATGGACCTCGATTAAAATATGGAACTGCCTACACTCTGAAATCAAAAACTACAAAGCCTTGGATACTTTTAAAGTTTTGTTTAAAAAATTCCAAAAGTAAATTTCATGTATACAACTTTTACAGGGTAAGTCATGTAACTTTAGGATTTTTACTAACAGAACGCCTTCTGTTTTATTCATATTACTTGTGTATTTCAATCTCATTTCATTTTTACCTCATTGCCATTTTTATTTCATAATTTATTCATCTTTTATTCATTAGCACAACATTTCATCTTAACCCCCTAGAGTGCCATGTGTAAGATAATGTTCACACTTAGCATGTTTTACCCTTTAAATAAGGTTTATTATTATTATTATTATTATTATTATTATTATTAAAACACAATTATCAGATTATGATTTGATCTCTTTTCGAGTGTGAACTACAAATCAGGCTTGTCCAAACATATCTCTGCAAGTTTTTTCTAAGAAAGAAACGTTAACTTGTCGTGCTTGCCAAAAGCAGTTTCGGAAAATTTGCCAAGACCTTCTATGGACAGACATATTAAACCTAAAAACTCCGCAGGTTGTCGGGGAATAATCACTTTTAAAATATGACGGTCATAAGGTCAGTTTTGGAATGTGCTGCCCCTGTCTGGCACTTTGGGTTAACAAATGAATTGACTGCCTTAGTAGAAAAGTCTCAAGAAAGAGCTCTTAAGATAATTTATCCTGAACTTGAATATGACGCTGCTTGTGAACACAGTAAACTTGAACTACTGAGTGCAAGACGGATCAATGCATGCAAAAAATTGTTTTTTAGTATATCAAATGAACCGGATCATAGACTGTATTATCTTTTGCAACCAAAACAAAATGCCAAATATTCATTGAGGGAACAGGAAACTTTTAGAAGACCTAAAATTAAAACCAAACGATCAATGAGTGACTTTTTAACAAGTGCCATATACAAGTTTCAGAATTAACTGATAGACTTTTATTCCTTTTTTTTAACCTTGCATTTTAGACATTTTGTTTTAAATTTGCTTACATATGTCTTTTAAAATTCTTTTGTTCTTACTTACTAATGGTTTTATCCGACTGTGATGCAATGATTGTAATTATCCAACCCTCGTGTTGCAAGTTTGGTAATGATAATAAATAATAATGATAAACTAAAAAAACTCGATGTTACATTGGCTTTTGAATATCAGATAAGAAAAACTTAAATTAAATATTGAGGTTAACATAACACAAACCCATAACTAATGTAAACCCCATGTCTTGTTTCTTTGTATCTTTTGCAGATCGACCGTACCCACCCCAGATTAGACGCGGACCCCAAGTTGCCACAGATACCTACCGGGTAACTTGTGCTTCTGATGGCGGCAGACCAGCACCTGAGATAAAATGGTTTAAAATGCAAAGTTCTGACCAGGTGGAGGTTGTGTTAAATGAAACCTCTAGAAATGAGCAAAGCCAAGGAGACACTTTTCTGGTCGAAAGTGCAGTTGAAGTGATGGCAACCCAAGCAGATCCAGTAAAATTAATTTGCCAACTACTGCATGTCTCACTTATAAGTCAGATCACGTCAAAAATCACGGTGCCTGAAAGTGCTGGTATGTACAAATTTGCTCTTACGAAAAACCCCTATAGGATACTAAAAGATCCTATATGATTCTATAGGAAGTCGGACCAATTTCTTATAGGATCCTATAGGACTTTTTCCTTAGGGTGGTGATTGAATGATTTTTTTTATGTCAAAAGCCAAAGAGAAAATACCAATATGTCGCCAGTTAGACTCGAGACATTTGCCAGGGTGGTGGAAACAATCATACTCTGATGCTTACCAACTTCATGCTTCATTTTAGCACTGTAATTTTCTGAACCATACCGCATTGAAATAGGCTGTATAACTGGTGACGATACATAATTGCAGTTCTTAACAGGCTAGAGGGTGATTGGATATTATGTGTCGTTTCAATGCTTTCTTTTAGCTCCTTCAACGACCACCACAGAAAACCCTACAAATTCGACAGGTAAGTGCCATTTGCAATACATAAAGTTTTATTGTGCTTCAAAATATTCAGTTTTTGTGTTTAAGATTTTGCTATGGAACCCTTTGCCGGTTGACTGGTGGATTTCTTATCAGCTGTTAATTTCATTCTATCTGTAGTGGAGCTATTTGAATCTTTCTTCTAGTTATGGATGTGATTATGACATCATAGTTGTGAATTGCCAAGTCATAGTTTTGTCATTACAATCTCATTTGTTGATTGACTGTTGAATAAGTGCCTTAAGTTCTGATAGAAGAGGAAAATTTGATTTTTTTCTCCAGCACAGGATTCTGGGTGTCCGCAGTATGGCAACAGTTAATCCTAGAATCCTGTGCTTGAGGAAAACTTTAAAATCTCCCCATCTATCAGGTTTATAGAGGCGTAAAAGCTTATCGTAGGTCTTTAGAAGAACGATTTGTTAAAATATCTGAGTCAAAATTGAAATGGCTGGTCAGTAATTTCAAACCAGATCAAAACTAAACCAAAAATGGAATAAAATACCGATTCCAAGTGCAGGGAATAATTTGTAGGTAAAACTGACTTTGCAGAGGAAGGCTCGTTTTGGCAGGTAAATCCTGTACAGAGTGCCTGTAACATTTAATCTGGCCTATACTTATTTATAGTCGGTCTGAATTTATCTTAATGTGACATTTATTTAATTTTTTATTGCAAAAGGATAAATAATTATTAGATTTATTAACCTATGAAGTATTCATAGAAAGAAAACAGAATATAATTTAGTGTATTTCAAGTTATTTTTCAGAGGTATTTTGTACTTTGCTTTGAAGTGTATAATAATTCATTTATATCTTTGATGAAAAGATAAAAGATAGAGTCTACAAGGGGTGACTGTAAGAAAATCGTCGATAAAGATAAAGACAAAGTTAAGATAAAGACTTGTATTTATGTACTGCTGTTTGTAACTCCATATTCATCTGATGGTAGGACCTAAATGAAAATTTCTCTACTTTAAAATAATTAAATGGCTGGAAGATTTGTCCATTTAATATTTTCATAAAAACAAGGAATTCGCTTCCACAGACTCCCAAAGTGACGCAGTTTTTCAAAAGGCGAAGAACAAAAGCGGATTCATATGTCAATTTTAACCAAGATGATGATAAATTCTACATCAGCAATCCAAAAAAAAAAATGTATACCTCTAATAATCATAGCGCTACTCTTTTTTATGATAAGGATAGGAAAAATGCCTCCTGCATGGTAGAAGTACTTGGCATCCGATAAAAGTTTTTGATGTTAAAGTCGAATGAAAAGATGATAAAACAACATGACCTTATTAACCTTTCTGCTGCTACGTTTGTAAACTTTGCAAACGTTTTATGAAATTTACAGTAATACTACAGTCCACAGGTGAAAGCCTGTCAACATAAAACACGAACACTAATGAGTGAACTTACATTTTACAATATAAACCAATTGCAAGGATTGATACATCACATTATATCACACCAGATCACATTGTGACACTCAACACTTAAATCAACTCTCCAGAATACAAATTGAATAATTAAGGGATTTATTGTTAAACATTTCCCATGATTTTTAAATAATAATAATTATTTCTTTTTATTATATAGAGTTAAAAGTAACACTGGTTGATTTACCTTCTAATGGCTTGGTCATGAATCCTGAAAGCGGCATCCCACCAACAGTGGACCTTGTTTGCAGTTACACTGTTGATTCCGGAGAGACGATGCAGGTCATGTATTTTTACAAAGATGGAACGACTGATTCAAACCAAATAGTGGGGATAGTGATTTCTGATGGGAGTTACCAGCTGCAGAACTCTTTTTCCACTAGAACTGACGTGACGGTTACAGTCTCTGATCCATCATTCACGGTGATAATGCGGGCAGTTACAGTGGCAGATGAGGGGAGTTATTACTGCAAAGTTTCCACCTTTTTCAATAATCCCATGTCAATATCATTGGCGCAGAAACTAAAATTAGTATGTAAGTAAAAATCACTTACATGCACTGAAATGAAAATTATAAGGCAAAAGCTTTTTCTTACAGATAAAACATGAATAAATTAGAATAGAATCAACAGGGAGAAGAAGCAGTCTTAAGTTGATTTTGATAAGTTGAAAATGTTGACCCATATTCTCAAAAATAAAATACGAAGATCTAAAGTTTTGAACCTTTGCAGTCTTTACAATCAGCGTATAAGCCCGTTTCTAAGATTATGATTTGATTTCTTCTCGAGTGTGAACTACAAATCAGGCTTGTCCAAACATATCTCCGAAATTTTTTTCTAAGAAAGAAACGTTGTCGTACTTGCCAAAACAGTTGCCCAAAATTTGACAAGACCTTATATGGACAGTCACATTAAACCTAAAAACTCCGCAGGTTTTCAGGGAATAATCATTTAATATAATAGACTAATAAACACAGTGTTACATTGGCTTTTGAATATCAGATAAGACAACTAAAATTAGATATTGAAGTTAACGTAACACAATCCCATACTTAACGTAAACCCCATGTCTTGTTTCTTTGTATCTTTTACAGATCGACCGTACCCACCCCAGATTCGACGAGGACCCCAGGTTGCCACAGATACCTACCGGGTAACTTGTGCTTCTGATGGCGGCAGACCAGCACCTGAGATAAAATGGTTTAAAATACAAACTTCTGACCAGATAGAGGTCGCGGTAAATGAAACCTCTAGAAATGAGCGAAGCCAGGGAGACACCTTTCTGGTCGAAAGTGCAGTTGAAGTGATGGGAACTCAGGCAGATCCAGTGGAATTGACTTGCCAGCTACTACACGACTCACTTATAAGTCAGATCATGACAAAGATCACGGTGCCTGAAAGTGCTGGTATGTACAAATGTGTTGATTGGATGAGTTTTTTATAAGACAAAAAAGATAGATGTCAAAAGGTAAAGAGGAAATGTACATATGTCTCCAGTTAGGCTCGAGACACTTGCCAGGGTGGCGGACCCTTTTTTGAAATTGAAGCAGAAATAGATAATTCAACGCTTATTGACTTCGTGCTTCGTTTACACGCTGCACTTATCTGAACCATTATGCTTTGCAATAGGCTGTACTTATCACTTCATAACTGGTTATTATAATTGCAGTTCTTAATAACCTTGAAGGTGACTGGGTATTAAATATCACTTTATACTTTCTTTCAGCTCCTTTAACAACCACCAAGAAAAAACCTACAACTTCGAATAGTAAGTACCACTTGCGATGCATTCGCTTTTCCTGTGCTTAAGAGTCTTCCTGACTTGTGGATTTCCTATCAGCCGTAAATTTCATTCTATCTGTAGTAGAGTTCTTTGACTTTTTGTTAATATCGAAGTATTTTGATTTGCACACACACACACACACACACACACACACACACACGTATAACAGCACTTCTGAACCTCTTAATGCTTTCCTTGGTTATGGATGTGATTATGATTATGATATCACAGTTATGAATTGTCACTCATACTTGAGACGTCACAATCACTTTAGGATAAGCAATAAGATTGATTGTTGAATAATTAATTAATTACTGATAGAAGAGGAGAATTTGAACCTTTAAGATGAATATTCAAACTTCTGATAACAGTTCACAGCAAAATAACTTTCTTACCCGAGGGGTTTAAATGAAGACATGTGAAGCCATTTTCCTGTCAATTCATCCAATGAACAAGCATTTAATAACGACTGTATATACTGTATTTACAGATATTGTCAATAAATCCTTATATTTGAAGTAAACAGATAGTTGAAACATTAAGTGATAAATACATTTGCGAATTTTACTTTTCTTTAAACTCCGGTGAAAGAAATTGAATCTATTTTTTTTGTGTAACCATGCAAACATCTTTCGATACTTAATACTTTGATAGTATGCACAGTTTTTATATTCAGTAACAAAAGGTAAAGCAAGGAAATATACAAAAGTGTCGTATATAAAACACTTTTTAGAATAGTGTTTCAAGCAATATTTTAGACTCAACGTCACTTCATGGAAGTGTATTGCTTATCTATATTTAAGCCTCTACTAGCACCAATTCCACACTGGCGCCAAATACGACGACCGGATATATTTCAAGCTGTGAAATAGTTCGACCAAGTATAATAAGTAAGATAAAACCCCTCATCGAGCCTCTCCTCCTTTTCTCCCTTTCTCTCTCTCTCTCTCTACCTCTCTCTGGTTAATGATACGTAAAGGCCAGAATATTATGAAATAGGTTTCTTATTATCTCATGATTGGGTGGTACAACAGGAGTATTCTTTACTTAGAGAATTATTAATAAATGACAATATTGTAATAATGTTTCAATTCACCATCTATGAACGTTGCCTTGGTCATGTGAAGCCCAGGAAACTTTCTGATCTTCCGAGGGGTTTAAGATAGCTTCCTGATTTCCGGGCAATTACTTTGTTTAGTTCAAAACGCAATTAAAATACCAATTTATAATAAGCCATTTATCATGAAGAACATAAGGAAAAATGGGCTTACGGCATACATGTAGATCGTTTGACTTATCACTAAAATGGCTATAAGACCACAGTAAATCCTAAACATCACCTATCTTTGCATTTTAGTTGTAGCACTTGCAGCATCGTCGTTGATGAAGATTTTACTGTGAGGAGATTTTAACAAACGGTTAAGGTAAGCCTGGATTCATATTAATAGGGAAACGGGAAACATACTTTTCTCATCACAAGTCATTTGCAAATGAAAGAACCCCCCCCAATAAAAAAAAAAAAAAAAAAAAAAAAAAAAAAAAAAAAAAAAAAAAAAAAATTTATTCATTTACAAAATAACTTGGATACATTTTGAAGAATATTTTAAACTTTATCTCAATTTATTTAATTTCATATGAAAACTGGTGAAACTACCACAGATTTTCGGATTAATAGTTGAGTTTGAAATGGTACTGTTAGAGTGTCACATTGTAATTAATGCATCAACTTATATCTTTTTCATTAATCAAATAACTACCTTTATAACCTATTTTCGATTGCAGGTAACATTGACATAATGGATAATAGATAACCATTAAAAATACGAATGGATTAATACCCTAAAGGATATTAGGACACCAAATGTCACAACTTTCTATGACGGCTTGTAGGAATCTAAAACAAACGCTCTCTCAGTTTTTATATTGCATGGTGTGCGATGCATTTGAGATGAAGGGATATTTTTTCATAGTAACTGCATTGTCCGATGTTGCTGTGAATTGGAACCAATCTTAGATTTGTTGCTTTTTATAACAAGGTTGAGGAGTGTCCCTGTATTGCTTTGGCTAATGAACGGATTGCCTGTTAAAGATGCTAGTTTTTAGAGAAAACTTTCGCAATTGTCAGCTAGATATGGCAAACATGTATGTTCCAGTTTGATGCACATATTACGTACATAATCAACATGTGAAGATAAAGGATTTAAAATAACAATTAGATGTATGACAAGAGCACAAGTGTCTTTTTAATAAGACTTTGTGTGTCACCAGATATGTGTATAAACATTTGTTGATGAATACAACCAATTTTGTAAGAATGACTTATGCCTCCATGTAATTATTTGACATTTATTTCGGAAGGCAATAAATTACATAATCTGTGAAATTCTGAAATTGGTGATAGGGGACTGTCGAAAAGACGAGAAAAATGTCTCCATTTAGACACTTTATTTTATTGTATGGAAATTGCAAAAGAAAAAAGGGTAGTTTTTTGTCTAAAGACACTTTGAAATGAGCATGTTTATTGTTTAAATTTAGAAAAAATATATACATCATGTTCGTAATAGCAAACCAATTAAAAATAAAATTGCACATATCCTTTATTTTAAAACAATTGAGTCTGAGGACAATTTTAAAAAATAATTAAAAACTGATATCCTCAAAAAGTTTTATAATTGATTTGACTGGCTGTTATCTTTTACACTGTACAGTTTATTTTTTTATATCTTATCAATTCAATTACATTTTAGTTCAACTCTTTAGTTTATATCTTATTATTTTAACTACCTTTTCATTTATTTTAGTCATCTGATTCTGTTCATTTTACCCATGTAAAGTTTACTGAACATATTATATTGATTTTAGACTACACATAAATATTATTATTATTATTATTATTATTATTATTATTATTATTATTAGCTTCAACAACTGTTTTTTATATTATATTGACGCCTTTAGTTCCAGAAACCAAACAATGTAATAGAAACACAAAGGTCTGTTGGGGAGAACAAAAGGAAATTCAGCCTCAATTCAAATGGGCAATCTAGATCTGTGTGATTATATGTAAAAAACTTTTTAATATGATCCCATGAAAATTAAAAATAACAATAACAAATATTATCATTATCGAATATATAAATTACAAGATATTCGGAGGTGAAATTTGTCAGTGTGAGATTGTTTGTGTCTGTGTGTCTCTGTGTATGTGGCGCTATGATGGATTTTTTACATTCCATGACTTGTATTGCGTTTGTACATTATGAAGAAATACCTAAAACAGAAGAAAATGTTACTACTGTGACTATGCGTTGCTTCAATATCACTGTAAGAAACTGTCTTAGATTCGTTCTTGTTATATAATGGCACTGGAAAAAAGCTGTAGTATTACTAAATTTGTTCAAACGGAGAATTGATATCTGAAGACATAAGTCATTGGCTGATGCTTTGGTTGTTAGCGTTTTACCTTATTTTTCTTTTGTATTTTGATTATCCATATATGTATTAAGAGTAAATGGATGTTGCAGATTTGACGACAATTGTATTTTTAGATATTTAGGGTGATGAAAAGCTAAATGATCTAAATCTGAAGAAATTAAATCTTATATTAATTAAGTTGTCAGTTGTCTACTTGCTCCTTATATTGTGTTTTATTCGAGGGGTGGGGTAGGGTGAATGATAAGACAGAAACATTTTAAAGGTTTTGTCCTGAAACAATACTAAATTCAGACATAGTTGTATATACCCATTAAAATTCCCTAATTTATACCTTCTGTTAATAAAATCTATTGAAAGATTGTGCAAACTTTAAAGTGTTGGGTTGTTTTTATGAAATCCTCTCTAATGAAATTGTGAAAATTCTCAACCTTTTATGTTTCAATTTCTTAACACATTGAGAAAAATATAATAGTAATGGACAAACCTTACGTACAAGCAATGCCAAAGATGTTGCATGTTAATACTATACAGTCGCCTTTGCCATCAAACTGCCAACAAACCGGCAGTTGTGTTAGCTGTGATCAGTTGGCAATGTGTTTGTCGATTACCCCGGGTACCGCAGACAACGTTATCTTAAGCCTTTCTTTTGTAATGGCATAAAGTGGAATAAGATCATTCAAGCAAGGACTGCAAGCGGCTACACCATGGAAGAAGATGAAGACGTGTTGTGTTTTTGTGCTGCCCTTTGTAACTCCAAATATAATTGAAGGTAGGGAGTGAATGAGTTCTAATGTACTTCTAAGTACGTAATCTGTCTTAATAAAAATCAGCTTAAACTGTGCCTAACAAAAGGGAGGTCGCCACCCCAAATCACACTTTTACTAAATGTGTATAGCTAAGATGACAGACCAAAGTTATCCCTGTCTTAACCAAGATGGCAAATTTTAGATCAAACCCATTGAGCGAACAAAATATCTTTTAATAACCTTAAGGCATGATGATACTTGCTCAGGAACTTTTTGTCCTGATAGGGAGGGATCACGTAATCACTTTCTGATACGTATAAAAGCTGAACTGGTGATTGATACTAGGTTGATATTATGGTTGAATAGCAAGATAAATTAGCGCATTTGTGTAACAGCCCGTGCAAACTTCCTCGACTAGGTTGTTTGAAATCCATAGTTCATTTCTAGCCCTCGCAAGAAAGAACAAGAAAACCTATCAGTGGACTACACAAGTAGCTGGAACTTCAAAATACAGTACGCCACACATATCACAGTCTTTTTTGAGTGCAATGGGAAAATGTGAATTGCCTTATTCGATGAAAAGAGTATGTTGCAAATCGCTTCCCAAGTTTTTATTATATTACGACATTCCTTTTTCATATGCTACAGGTTTGGAAGTTACTTTGGTTGGTTTTCCTTCCAACTGGTCTTTCATGGATTCTGAATGTGGCATTTTATCAACAATGGGCCTTATGTTCAGTTACACAGTGGATCCCGGAGAGGTCGCGCAGAATCCTATATTACACGAATATGGATTTCAAAGGAACTGCAACTCCTCAATTACTGTTCGCGTCTACACAGGTCGGTAGTCCTAAAATTTGATTTTTCATAAAAAACATTTAAGTACCACAAATGTGCAAATGTGTCAAAAGCAAAAAAAAAAAAAAAAAAAAAAAAAAAAAAAAAAAAAAAAAAAAACTTGCGGTGTGTTTTGCTGTGCGATAAATGTTCTATAACTGTAGGTTGAGATGACTAACATATCGAAAAGGATTGATGGCATTGCTCTAATTAAACACAGAGTGGTTAATATATGCTGCAAGACAGGAAAGGTATATTTTTCACAACATGTACAAGTGCAATTGAATCAGTAATTACTTGTCGTCAGATCAGACAGAATACGCAAACTTGTTAAGTTGTATGATAACATTGTGCATATTTTATGCTTAATTTCTACATTAAACATCAGCATTGTGTCCAAGTACAACACCTGTACACTGTTTAATAGACTGAAGAAGGAGTATTCAGAATACAGATAATTTATTTCCTCCCTTCTTTCCCTTCTATAATGTGGCTCAAACCGTGCCGGTTAATCAATTTTTCTTTTTTATTGCACCTCATTTGTCTGGTGATAAAGATACTGTTTTTTTTATCATTCTGGTTGAAAATTTATATTTAATGTGTTGCTATCGATGTATATACTATACAATAGTTTTCAAAATTGAAAGTAGGTAAAACGGGAATGAATACCTGTATATGTGTTGTATTACAGGTGCTGCTTGGAGGACATTTTCGATCATTGTGACCTTGCTAGCAACGTGTCTTTTATGCATGAATGGATACCTTGTATTCTGCAATCGGTCGTTGTCCAGGAAACTCAAATCACAAACATCTGAACATCATCATATTACAAAAAATGCAGGCAGCAAACGGAAACAACGGCAGAACTGTTTTTGACCGAATTCCTAGACCACCCGCAGTAGATCCATCTCCTGACTTTAGTGGCGGTTATGTGGTTTATGATCATGCTGTGCCGACGACTGGGTACAATAATCTTCGGCACAATAATCGGGATAACCGTTTAGCTGAACCGCATACTGAACTTGCAGGGAACATCTTGCCGGTGACTGCAGCTGATGGCTCTGTTGCCTATAATTACATTACACTTAATGATGATATCCAGGTCCAGTTTAGCCAACTCAGTGCTCATGATGAGTGTATCATATATTGATATGCCATTAGCAAAATTGTAACACCGTAATAATAGGCAAACATTCAGTTGCGTAGAATACGCGATAATGCGGACATCTAGCAAATATGACGGATTTTGCAGACCCTTTGCAATTAATAACTTCCAAATATAGATGTAAATGTAAATATAAAGATTCGCAATCTACACAGTCGAATTACTTTAATAATATACTGTCCTTATCTATAACATTGTGTCGACCTTACCGGTATCTGCTCTTTGGAGGGAGTATGGAAGTTTAAAAAACACGAAGCTTTACAAGGGCATTTTATATAACGTAGTAAAATGTGAATATTTGTACTTAATATTTATAATTACAGCATGTACTTTCATTAATCAAAAACTTAAAGGTTTGATATTGTTTAACCCACATTTGGATGTCTGTCAGTTTGCATACTTAAATGCTAACTTACTTGACTGCCACTAAGGGAAATATTGTGTCAGTTGTTATTTAGATTCTTTCTCAATTACCTTTTATAATCAAGTGGTTTTTATTACATTGACGTTTTATTACCCTGAGTGTCAGAGCAACGCAAAAGCTAGTATACCTTGTGATGGAGTCGCTTTTACTGGTATTGCGATACGGGTTATATATGAAATCAAGATCGAGCTGGCAATACCGGAATCTAGAACCTAGGGTACGTTTTATGCTCTTAAACGATCATTTAAGAATCACCGTTATATAGTATAACATAGGTAATTGGAAAATATTTTAGCATATCTTTTATTTGTGATTTTTAAGATATCTGTTTTAAACATGCGTGCGTTTGTGTTAGCGGGTGTAGGGGTGCATGTTGCATTTTCACATTTTGATAAGACACCTTGAAGTCAAGGTTACCTATTATCACTGTGACTATGTGTTAAGATATCACTGATATCACAAGAACCGCCTTAGATTAGCTGTATTTTCTTATGGTATTACTTTGTTAAAAAAAATTGATTTTAAAACTGATTAGTCAATTACAAGTTTTTAGGATTGCCAGCTTGTTGCCTTCCCTTTTTTCCCAATAAAAGTTGAATTATAAGGCGATTAAATAACATGGCGTTATTTACTTACATGTGTAAACTTAGCGAACTATTTATGAAGTATTCAGTTATATGATATTCTACAGTTCGAGGCCACAAAACGCGACCTCAATGAGTGAACTTCCACTTTATAATATAAACCAATTGCATTAAATTACATTATATCACATTACATCACATTGTGAAAGTGAACACTGGAATTAACATGTGGTCCCCAAAGATATTTTCGACAGAATTCCCATGCCATGGCTTATGCGAGGTGCGCGTACTGTGGGCCACAGGCAGTAATATTGGAAAGATACTGCTTATCGGCTCTTTCCTAACACCTTACTCGTCCATCACTTCTGACAACGCTGAACCTGGTTTCAGCTGAGAACAGTATCATTGCCCAATCGTAGGCTGGGGTCTCTGAGTGGTTCTTATGGAAAAGCCCAACCGCCTGGCGGATCAAAACTAGCTCCTATGTCAGCCGCTTGGTAAAAATGTATCCCTCTAAATTACGAGCCACATTAAAAAATTATCGGTGTTGGGTCTCAGTGGTCACTCTAGGTAGGCCAATGTCCCATCACCCACACTTCTATTTTACATTATGGTAGAATGTCTAGTTTTTACGCAATATTTAAATTGGCGACTGCTGGGCAACCTGGAGTGCTGAAATGTTTAGTCTCGAGTTCTGTTACTTCTACCATTAGTTTTTAGTGAAAAGAGGAGAATAAAAATATTGAGGCTTCTTTGTGACTTAAGATGCAGTTGTGCTAAAATGCACTGTAAATATAGATAAGTTTAATACACTTAGCATCCAGTTTCGGGCTTAGTTTCTGAAAGCACATTTATTAAAAATTGTGAATGTTCTGTTTTTTTTCTTTGTATTATAAATAAATGTTTCAATATTTGCACTTCCTTAACTTATTTTGGAAAATAGCACAGCAATGATTTACACTTTATAAATAAATAAAAAAAAAAACAATGATGCTGCACTTTATACAGCAACACGCTTTGTACCGACGGTTAATTGTACCACCAGCGTTAGCGCTGGCGGTACACATGGTTTTAGTCCCGTCCGGATCGTTCCGCCGGCTCTGCCGGCTCCGCCGGACGGCTACCGTTACCGCTTCTCCTCCTAGACGGTAAGGGCCCCCGTACCCATCTCTTGGATTTAGGTCACCTATAATCTCAACTNGTTGTGCTGCGGAGGATGTTATTTTTACCTCTCATTACAACAGTGACTGCGGCTTATTAAGGTACATTCGACGAGAGACAACACAAAGGAAGAAGATGAAGACGTGGTGTCTTTATGTGCTGATCTGTGTAGCTCCATATACAACTAAAGGTAGGAAGTAAACGTGTTGCAATGTACGCTGCTTCAAAGTATGTGAGTCATCTAAAAATTATTTCAGCTTATCCTTGGTCATAGATACCGGGGTATGCGTCCTCCTCAAACCCCCGTCTCAATTTATCAACAGAATGATATTTTCCTCATCAAAAGAAAAAAAAAAGAACATAATAACTCTTTTCATTATTACCCTGCAAGGGATATAAAGTAAATAAAAAGCTTCATTTTGGCAGGGACGGATTCCATCATTACTTCCTGGTATAAATGCTAAGCAGTCGATTGAATAAAGATGGATGTCATTGCAGAAATTAAGATTAACAGTCATGACCTCATTTTACTGGTGAAACCTTGATAAAGTTCCTAAACCACCCCGGTAAAATAACAACGGTTTTATATCCGTCTCCGTTCAAACAAGAAAACAAATGCACATAACTAGCATTTAAAGATTCAAACAAATCGCCACAGGCTTGAATGCTTCCCACGATAACATAAATATCTCTATTCTTTTTTTGATAATATAGGTGGAGAAGCTACATTTGTCATTTAAATGAAAGATGTATCCTGTTTTAGGGTTAGAAGTAACATTAGCTGGTTTGCCTGTCAATGGGTATGTCCTGAATCCTGAGGGCGGCAACCCACAACCATTAGAACTTGTGTGCAGTTACACAGTGGATCCCGGAGAGACGGCGGAGTATGTTATATTCTACAAAGATGGAACTGACATAACAAACCAAATAGTAGTAATAAGGGTATCTACCGGAGCTCCCAGGAAACTCCACAGCTATGAAACTAGAGCTGATGTGACGGCCACAGCCTCTGATCCATCATACACGTTAACAATCGGTGGAGTCACCATGGCAGATGAGGGGAGCTATAGATGTCGTGTTAGCACTGAATACAATAGAGCCGTCGTGACAACTGACGAGCAAATCCTTAGTTTACTTTGTAAGTAAATCACTGAAGTATAAGCATGTTTAATTTCTGTCCATAGAGAGAAAGTATTGAAAGTTGATCATAATTTAGAAGAAAGAGAGGAAGTCATTACTACTTAAGTAGGAATGGACCAACATCCTAAAATTATATTAATATAGAGTTTACCCTTAGAGGGTGTACATTAGACCTTGATTACCTGCGCCTCCCACTAGGTGTTATCACTTCTATTTCACCAGTAATCATATGCAGGTGTAAATTGTATGAATGGGCCATCTTAAAGACTCATACGAAATGTCGGCATGACTCTCATACTTCTTGAATGTTTTAAGTGCACCGTCTGTTGTATTATGTTTAAGTTACATACATGTATGTAACAAGCGTACGTATGTTCCCTATAACGCATATTAACAATTTCGACTAGTTTCTTATATGATTCAAAGAGAGTCGACATGACAAAGGATAAACTTAATCACTTGGTCAGCCAAAGAAAAACTTTATAACTGCACCTTCTAAAATATTCTGGTCGTAAACTTACTCTGTTTATCCGTGACTCCGGTTCGTAAAAGTCCACCAAATAAAGTAATAATGTGTAGCGCATTATTTTTGCACAAACAATTACATTAATATTCAAATGATTATTGATGGAAACAACAAAGGGTTATATATACTGTAGCATAAATAGAAAGTAGAACCTACTTCCTTAAATATCATATTCTGAATGTATTCGACGAAAACATTTGTTATATCTATGTTTTTGAAACCATATGATTTCATTTGGTTTGGTTAAGTGGCAAAGATTTGATTTCATATGTAATTTAAAATTTTACTACTTTGTAGATCGACCAAACCCACCCCAGATTACACGAGGACCTGAAGTCGCTACGGGCACCTACCGGGTATCTTGTTCCTCTGATGGCGGCAGACCAGCACCTGAGATAAAATGGTTTAAAATGCAAAGTTCTGATCAGATGGAGGTCGCGATAAATGCAACAGCGAACACGGTGACACCCCAGGGAGATTCCTTTCTGGTGGAAAGTGAAGTAGAAGTGATGGCAAACCATGCAGATCCAGCTCAAGTAATTTGCCAACTACTGCACGATTCACTGACAAGTCAAACCAAGACAAGTGTTATAGTGCCTGAAAGTGCTGGTATGTATATTTGGTTTGTGTATTTTACTCGGATTGGTAGTTTGTTCATTTCATTTCACTTGCGGACCAAAATAAGGTACTGGAAAAGCCTTAACTTTACCGCAAAGAGCTTATATCTTTGTTTGTAACATACTCTGTAAAACATTTTCAACACTATTCCTGTGCGTGCTCGTTTTACTGCTTATCTGAATCATTCTTCTTGGCTCTTGGATGTACATGAGGTACAATTATTATCACGTATCTTAAGAAGTGACTGAATATCTTTTTTAGCTCCTTCAACTACCACTACTATGAAATCAACTAATGATGCAGGTAGGTACAATTTATGATGCATTTATTTTTCTTAATTGCTTCATTTTAAAACTATTTTTCCTGATAAAAAAGAATGGGCGTATTAAGTCCCCCATTCATTTCTCATGCCTTATCCGGTTTTACCTATTTACATGGAATGCACATCCGTACATTTATTAAATGTTTATCTACTTGGGGCGTAGAATTAAAAGTAAAATAAAATGTACAGTTTTGAAATAATCCAAAGTCTTATTCTTACGTTAAGAACTATATAAAAACCCCTGAAATATAAGTGCCTGACGTCGGTTGTTATTTTTGAAATATACAAGATGACATAGCTTTCTAAATAACTGGTGAGTAAACGCCGAATAGAGTGCCTTAAACATTAAGTTTTAAATGTAAATATCCTTCAAAAAGTGAACCAAAAAGCCTTGCAACTCTTAAAAGTTGGCAATATTTAAAATAATATAGTCACATTGATCTATGAGAGTTCCAATACCAAAAATATACTCCAACACTCACTCGTTCGTGTTTTATTTTATTGCTCCACATTTCTGCATTATTTTCCTTTGCAAGGGGATCGACAAGCCCCCAATGATGCAAGGATTATAATTAGTTTTCTCTCGGCAAGTAGTCGATTGAATAATAAGTGCCTCTTTATGTTTTTTCAGCTCTCTCAGCTAACAAACCTGCAAAATCTACAGGAGGTAGGTGCAGTTCGGAGTAAATTGTTTTCGTTTGCTTCAAAATATGATAAAAACTTTTCAAGCCAACCATAAAGTACTCGTTAGTTTAAGTCATCTGGCATAGCCAATTGGAAGATCATACAGGTTTACATTCCACCACAACCTTTCCAGCTGTAATGCAAACAATCTTAGTCAGTTTAGGTGACGCTAATTATTTTTCAGGGAATATACTTGGTTACATATTAATTTATTCATTTATAGTCTGTTTTGTATTTCTCTTATATCACATTTGCAGTGTCTCCAACTACAACAACATGTAATTAAACCAAGAGCACTGCGGAACACAAACTGAGGTGTACAGTACTCAGTACCTGTTGGTTGAAGGGGTGGGCGGGGTGGGGGCTTTGGTAACCGACCGTGAACTTCTACTTGATAATCTTCTTTGTACTGGGACACTCTCATACGGTTAACCATGCTTCGGTATCATAAACGTGAACGTGGCACATCATAAGACATTCCGGGTTGATATTTTACAGTGGTGCTACCAATGTGTATATTATGTTACTCGATAATCTACTCGATAATCTGTATTCATCACCCTCTTTTCTTGGTACTGGGACACTCTCATCCGACTAACTATGCTTCTGTGCCATCCTTATAAATTAAATGTGAACGTTGTAGATCATTAGACATTCCGGGTGAATATTTTAGTGTGGTCGTACCACTGGGTATATTATGTTTCAGTTAACAAAAATCAGAAAGGATTATACTTGGCAACCCATTTAAATTATATTTTTTGTATTACAGGCATTGATGGAAGAACAGTATCAATCATTGTGATATCGTTGTTAGCAATGTGCCTTTTTTGCATAATTGCATACCTTGTATTCCGCATTCGGTCATTGTCCAGGAGACTCAAATCACAAGCTTCTGAACAGCAACATGTCAGTGTTATTACAAACAATGTAACAGAACACTCAAACAACGTTAACAGTCCATTCAGTATCCAAGTATCTATGAACCACGCGACAGATCATTCCTCTGGTTTTGATGGGGTTCATGTTGACTATGACGATACTGCATTGGCGAATAGTTACGAAGAACTTCGGCGGGATAATTATTCAGATGGGCAATATATGGAACTTGGAGAGAACCTGTTGCCGTCTACCGCCACAAATGGTATTGGTGACTACAATTACATTTAACTTTCCAAGGATGATCTCAAGACTAGTCAATTCAACGGTGGCCCAGATGAGTGATTGTATTGTATAATATACCTAAGGGTAAAAATATTAAGCCCTTAAATAATAGGAAATTATCATGAAAATTGCAGATTTAACGATCTTGAACTCCACATTTTGTGGCAGTACAATAGTTGAAGATTTTTCGTTATAGTCTCTTAACATGTACTTGGTTCGTAATTAAAAACATCCACAATGTTCAATGTATAACAAAATGACTTGACGATGTAAATTTACATGCATATGTCATACAATCATCAAAGTGTTATGCTTCTTGCATACAAGTATATGACGCAGCCAAAACATTTTATAGTAAATGATTCCGATTTTAAGTTTTTTCACACTGTACAGTATTGAATTATGATAACATGCTAGTTTGGTGTCGCAAGCTACGACTAAACTGTTAGAGGAGAACATCTGTGATTTTAGGCATTAATAAAATCAATTAATTGTTGAAAACTTGTTGGTATTGGCTGTAATAGTTTTGTTACATTCCAAGAATGTGTTGCATTTTCACATTACTTAGGACGCTTCAAGGAATTTGTTTTCACTGTGACAATGTGTTGATTATTACTTTGCTTAAATGAGGAATTGATTCCTAGACATATAAAGCATCATTTATTGCTTTTAGCGTCTTCGACCTGTTGCCTAAACTTTTGGGTTTTATAGGAATTGTCGCTAGCTTAATCAATTGTAAGTAAGTATTGCAGTGAGGAATAAACATGTCGAACGGTGAATGTGATAAATTAATACATATAAGCATTTTTCACCTAAAAGCTAGATTGCTTTGTTTTCATGGATGCCAAGAAACAGTTCGTTTATATGTTAACAGATGTTTTTATCTGGATGTAACATGGGTAATTTTATTTTACGTATAGACATACATGTATTATAAAGGTGTTCTGTGATTTAATTTTAACATTTGAATAAATTATATTTTTATTAATCCCATTTATTGTACACAACACTGATTTTCTTCATTACAATTTGTGCGTCACAAGTTTTTATGTGCGTATTTGTTGTTAAATAAAACCCTTTTGATAACATCCACGTCCATGCAATCATTTGGCAGTCACTATGTGCGACAATGAACTCCAGACTCAAAATGACATAAAATGTCCCTTGATAAAATCGATATATGCTTTACAGTGTAGAAATAGCACAACAAAATACAGTGTATCACCAAGGCCCCCATCAGTGAATGCATGCTTTCTGCGACTCTCTACGACCAAAGATGTAGCCTGCAGGACGCTCAGTGGTCGCCAATGTAAGAAAACCGTGTCCGTGTAAATGTGTCTGTTACACTTTTGTGTGTTTTCAACGACCAAGGCTGGATTTCATGTCCAATTGCCAGCGACCTGAATGACTTTCATGCCTCCCATGTGAGTCCACTGTGCAGCCTACAACGTCCATTGCGATATTTGAGCATCCATTGAGCAACCAGGTTGTGATTTCTGTACCTTCATCAGCGATCAGTGGCGACCATTCTACGATCTTTCTACGATATTATGCTAGACCGATGACCGTTGTTTGGGCGTCCTTTGGCGACTGCTGTGCGACCGGAAGTGCTTTTCATTCACGGGCTCTGCTACTTCTATCATTAGTTTTTAGTACCTTGCGAAAATATAAAAATTAGTGTTTTACAAAGGTTGCATTTTAACAGAATTGACTTTAAATGCAGTTGTGCTAAAACGCACTGTAAATACACAAAAGTTTTTTACGCTTAGCATACAGTGTTGGACTTAGTTTTATGAATGCACCATGCCAAGAAATTGTGAATATTCTGGGTATTTTTTTTTTTGCGATGTGTTAATAATATTTGCACTTTCTTAACATATTTCGTAAAATAGCGCAGCAATGATCAACCCTTCACAACTAAGAAATCCCATGATGCTGTAATTTATACAGCATCACTTTCTGTACCGACAGTTAATTGTGTTAGTTGCACTGTGGTGCCATTTTGCGTATAGGGTAGCAGTGGGGACATTATTTTAAACTCTCAATAGAAAAGTGACTGCAGCTTATTGATGTATGAACAACGAAAGGTAACACAAAGAGGGATCATGAAGGAGTGGTGTCTTTATGTGCTGCTCTGTGCAGCTCCATATTCAACTAAAGGTAGGAAGTAAAAGTGATGCTCTTTACGGTGCTTCAAAGTATGTTAGCCATACTAAAATAGTTCAGCTTGTCCTAGGCCGAGACAATAGATACCGGGGGATGCGTCCTACTCAAATCCCACGACTTGATGTATCAACAGAATGGTACATTCTTCATCGAAACAAAAATTGAACTTAATGACTCGTTTTCTAATTACCCTGTAAGAGTTATGAATTAAAAAAAGCTGCATTTTGGCAGGGAGGGGTCCCATAATTACTTATTGGTATAAATCGATTGAGTTAAGATGGAGTTCATTGCAGAAAATAACATAAACAGACATGACCTCATTTTACTGGTCTGATATTGATCAAGTTTCTAAACTATAGTGATATCAGATCAATACCTGCCTCCGTTCAAACAAGAACACAAACGCAAAGAAAACGCATTTTATGAACAAAATGAAGACTCTAGGCACAGTTGGGAATGATACACCGTGATTTTTGTCAATCGTCACAGGCTACACACTGCCCAAGAATGCATTTATATCTCGATTCTTTCCTTTTCCTGTTACCCTTGTTTGGGGTAAGAAGTAACATTAGCTGGCTTGCCTTCCAAGTGGTTACGTCATGAACCCTGAGGGAGGTACCCCACAACCATTAAACCTTGTGTGTAGTTACACCTACAAGGGGTTTCTGAAAGAAAATCAGACGCACCTCTTTGTAGAACTCATGCACAGCCCCTATTAACCGCTGGGGTTTATCTGATATGCGCCCAGGTAACAGAGAAAATTAAGAAACTGAAAATGATATTTCATCCCCGTTGTAATAGAAAGAATAATTATCTATATTAAACGTGTACTCCACAGCCAGGGTTGTATTGACTTTCTGAAAAAACGCCTTATGAAATTATGAATACTATGTTTTTTATTTATTGTGTTTCAATATTATTTGCCTTTTCTTATCATATTTCGGAAAACAGAATAGCATTGATCAGACTTAAGTACAGAAATTAACCGATGTTGTAATTTTTCTAGCATAACGTTATGTATACCACAGGTTAATTGTATTAGGTTCAACTTTGTTGATTATCAGGCAGCAACGGATATGTTATTTTTATCTCCCAATAAAAAACCCAGGAAGTACCTGGACGGACGTAGTGTATATTTGTGTTGCTTTTTGTAACTCTATATTCATCTGATGGTAGGAACTAAATGTGCCTTTCTGTCCTTTGAAATAATTTAATGACTTGAAGATTTGTCGGCTTAGACTAATGCATAGACAACTAGGAGATCACCTCCATAGACCCATTAAGTGACGCAGCTTTTCAAAAGGTAAAGAACAAAAGCGACTTCATATGTCATTTCTAACCAAGATGATAAAAAATCTACGTCAACGACAGAAAAAAGTCTGTAACTCTCCAAATAATAAACCCGTAAAATGAGAAGGATCGCAAAAACATTTCCTGCATTGTTGGGGTACTTAGCCCCCCCTCCCTTAAAAGTCGAAAGCAAGAAAATTTAAATCTTATGTTGTTTATACTGCGCACGTTAAACGCCACTATCTGTATACATGCAGATATCAACATTCAATTAGTAATTATTACTTTTGCCGACGAGTGCACTGTTAAAACTAACCAGCTACTCCAAAGCTTTGAAATAATAATGCATTGAATGACAAACTATCAGCTGAACAACAAGGTATATCATAAACGATCCATATAGCGCTAAGCAATATATAAGTCGACCTCCAAGGTCTATCACTCATATAAAGAGGCACCACACCTTCTTTATACTTATTTAGATATAAAAGATGCACAAATATAAAAATGACAGCAGAGGAAGTCATAATAGTCATAATAATGAAGGCCGTCAAATTATGTCAACTAATGTTACTTTTTCAGTTTGGGGAAAGCTTATTTGAATTTTCAAATCAGAAATTGGTCTTCATAAAATTTCTGTTTGCCTGAGTTTAGCCATTGATGTATCTGCTATAGTACTACCCACTTTAGTGAAATATTGTGCTGTTTCGATAAGACAAAGGACACTGACAATGTTTTAGATGGGTTCCTACTTTATTTTCGCGAATTATGTCGGCTTTGCTATAAAATGAAGTGGACAAAAAATTACAGTCTTAATTTAAAGAGACGATTTTTAACCTTTTAAAAGTTGTATCGTGATACTTGCTCCTGACAGGGGAAAGCTTATTGTTATTGGAGACGTGATCTCAAAAAATTGATATGTCCTTTTTGTTATGGACCTGTTCACATAAAGCTGATTTAAGACAAAATACAGACTTGACATTTAATATAGAATATTTCAGTTTTAAAGGTATACCTAGGTAAAAATGCGTTTTTCAACAAATTCAGATCTCATATAAACATCTGACTGGAGAAGTGTGAAGTCAGGTGTGTCGCTGCCAATTAACTGAATACCAAGTCTGTTGCTCTGTTGCCTTGTGTAATATGCAGTGATTTAATTGGGCAGTGCTCCTTTGGGCTGGTCAAAGCTTGGCTTTGGCGAAGCATGGTTCTGTCAAAAAAGTATCCATATATCGGCAACTACTGCATAGAAGAATTCGAAATTTTGTATGCAAGCGGTCGGTTTTGCAGTGCGCAAAATGAGTTAAGCAGTGTTTTATAAAATTGTTAAGCTGTGCCAGAATGGCGCGAAAAGCACAGACATTGCCAGACAGATTATTGTGGCAAAGGGAATGGTCTATACTGTTTTATAGAGTAATGCCCAGACTGATGTACCTACACAGAGACCACGCCCAATGCATTGACGTCTTACCACCAGGGTACAGGACTCACTGTCCTTCAGGATATGCTGCTGCAATTAAACCAAAACAACCCAGTCCGTTTTGAATAAGGGACAAATTGTCACCAAAACGCGTTTTTCAAGGCTCTTAGCGAGCACCAAATTGGTTTCAGCAGGTTAAGATACCAGATGATCTCTGAGAAAGCCACTGTAAACAGCAAAGCAGCGTAGTATGTTCCTCTAATGAATTGGGGACCATGTCCGTTTCTGGGTAGAACACTGAAACCGCGTGGCTTTCTTTATTGGAGTCAAACTTCACCTGTACCGTTAAACTGGTCAAAACAGAGTTTACAGACATCCCGAAGAGGCCTACGACGAAACGTGTGTCACTTCTTAAGTGACCAGGGTCATTGACAGTGTCAGTATTTGGAGCGGATACCACATTGGTGCCAAAACAACAATGGTAGTCATCGATGAAAACCTGAACCAGATCAAATAAAGGAATAATCTGGGAACCACTTGACTATCATTTGATAGGGGGCACCTTAGGAACAATTTTAGGTTGCACGATGAGATTGCCGGTTCACACAGAGCACTTTAATAGCAAAAAACTTACAGAACCAGGGGAATGAGTAGCTACCTTGGTCATCAAAATCGCCCTAATTGAACCACATAGACAATTTGTCGGTAGGTCATTACTCGCCGTATCAACGGCCTGTATGTCCTACAACAAAACTGAGACAAATTGGACAAGTTTTAACCGTTGCCTGGAATTTTATGTCAGATTAAACTCTAAAAACCTATCATAAGGAATACCTTGCGGTTTGAAAACCTCTGGTAGCAGCAAGATGAGGTCAAGCGTAACAGCGACTGTTGCTGTGACTAGACACTGACATGGGGGGCCCTTGTGGGACGTGTAACTCTTTTAAAGACAATAATTAGGAAAATATGGGGATCCAAAATATCGCTTTCAATGGTTTTCGTATGACTTAAAATAGGCAATGTATTTTGTATGCTTCACTGGCGAATTCAGTTAATGAACTGATGTCACATTTACATCGAATAGATTATCAAAAGTTATTAAAACACGATTTTAATCCTTATTTTCATTTATTAGTAAGCAAAATAGGAAAAAAACTGATGAATTTTGATTTGGAAAAAATATTCCATATTAAATGTCAAGTCTGTATATAAGAGATGCTACCGGATCAATGCTGGAGGCCCAGACTGTGTTTTAGATGGTGAAACACCATAGATAATTGAAAATTACCCTTCCCCAGTAGACAACCCACTGTACTAGTATATGTACTGATTTTATTACAATTAAAGCTTACTGCTCTACTGTAACTGATTCTTAAGCATGGTCTGAAGATAACGATATCCACTGCTGTGTCGTTCAAAACCATCATGTGCCGTAGTGTCAAGCGTGAATAATAGCGGCCCCTTTCTGTTTTTCCGTAGAATGTATCTCTTACTTGTTACTAAAACCAAAGAACTAAAGAGAAATTAAGAATGCCGGAAATCTTATTAAAGTGGATCCGAGTGGTGCATTCCTTTTTTATTGTCGTTTTTTTTTGTCAAAAAAGCCAAGAAACCGAATAAACCATGTTGTGTATAACGTTATTGAAAGACCAGACATTTTATTGTTTGCATTGGATGAGCTAAACTCTGGCCTTCAATTACATCCAGTTACATTCTTACTGCAGACTATCTGAGGCAAATCAATGGAAAAACAACTAAAACCTAGGGCCACAGGGCATTTTCAATTGCAGCACCCATTTTATGGAATGAACTACCCTCATACATTCGGACTATTGACAGTGTTGAGGTTTTTAAAAAAGAATTGAAAACATTCTTATTTTCACAGTACTTCAACTACAATACAATACTTGAAATTATATATTTTCTCATTTTATCAGAAAAGGTTTTATTGATAAGACTATTACTATTACAACCAGCATTAATCATTTCAGTTGTTTAACTCACCTTAGCTTTTCTTATTTATACAATTACTTTGTAATTCTGATTTTTTTATTTGTGAACAGCACTGAGACGGTAGTGCATTGCGTTTTTTAAGAAATCATTATTATCATTATTAAGAGTAAGTAACATTTGAATGGACATTTTTTGGACTTTAGGTTTGACAGTGACTTTGTCTGGAGTGAATCCCAATGGATACCTTATGAACCAAGCCGCTGCGGCTCCGTCGGCTGAACTTGTATGTAGTTACGACCTAGGCTCCGACACGCAGCCTGCAGAATATGTGACATTTTACAAAGATGGTGCCGACACTGCTCATCAAATAGCAGTAGTTAAAGTAGCAGATGGAGCTTCTGCGAAACAGAACAGTTACCAGGGTAGATCCGATGTCGAAGTTAATGCCAATGACCCACAATATACTCTCAGAATAGCCTCTCTGCAGTATTCTGACGAAGGAAATTATACCTGTAAAGTTGTCCTGAACTTCCAACAGAATACTGTGACGTCATCGCCACAGAACCTTATAGTTTTTGGTAAGTGGCCATTAATGAATGCATTACACTTATGCCCATAGTTTACATTAATGCGCGTATTTTTTAAATTAAATATATTTGAACAAATGCACCAGTTTTGAATACTTGTCCGTGTGTAAAATATTGGACTATTTTATGTTAGAGAGAAACAGTTTTAAAATGTCTCGAAGTTCAATAAATGTCTACTTTCTGTAGCGGACCACGAATAAAAACGAAGAAACATCGTTGGGTACACTGTAAAAACAGTGTTTAGCATTTAAATACATACAACACACGTTAGGCACCTATACGCATTTAGAAATCTGTGTAAATGCTAAACGCGTATAGCTTTTCAAACGTTTCACAGAAGAAAAAGCTAGACACGTTGGCATTGTTACACGTTTAGCTATGTGTTTAGCTTCACCGGCATATGATTCTATAACAAGTCTATCACAAGCTAAGCACATTGGCTAAGCACTTCCCCTGCTAAGCGCGTGAGGCTGCTAAACATATGGAGCTGCTATAGGTGTGGAATTCCTTAACGCGTGGAGCTGCTAAACAACATGTTTAGCTTTTCAAGCTCGTCACAGAAAAAGATGCTTCACAATCCCATATATACGATCCCATAACAAGTTTATTACAAGACTCAACAATTTTGCTTAACACTTCCCCTTGTAAACGTATGGGGCTGTTGGAGGCGAGAAGCAGCCTGCTCGAACGCGTTGTGTCCTTCCTTGCAGTAACGTGTGATTATTTAAAATAGGCCTATTAAGTAATAATCCAAATAACAAATAACGTTTTCACGACGTTATCAGCTGGTTACATGATGGTGATGGTATAGAATAACGCCATGGTAACGTTATGGGTGTTTTTAACTCCATGCAAAATGATGCCCTTGCAGTTTTATAAGCGTTTTATAACATTCTGGAAAAACATATTTAATGTTTTGAAAACTTTTTTTTATTAATCACCAAAACACGTTATGCTGTATGAACTACAGTTAGCGGTAAATTCCAAAATGGGCTTGGGTTAGTCGGCGACTAGAGCGGTCCGATTTGAAAAATATTCGGACTATCGTTACCAAAGTAACCAGCATGTGATGAAAGCTTAAATAAACCATTATAATGAATACCCCACCATCATCCTGATGTTCTATTGTTCATTACTTTCGGAAAAAAGAAATGAACATCAATACCTTAATGCATTTTATCAAAATATGAAAAAAAATGTTTTAAAGTAAAAGTGATAGTTGTTTTGTGTCTTTAGTAAACTAGTGAATTTTCCTAACTTGGTTTTCAGAAATATATTCCAATTAACTTCCTCGCAAGGTCAGCTAACACAAGGATGAATAAGTCCCGCTGTAAAGATGATGTGTGAATCAACTATGTTGACAGTTCACGGTACCATGTTATAGATAGAGATAGCTATAGCAGTCAAAGGTGACCGTGACTTCGCGCGCGCGCGCGCGTGTGAGAGAGTGACTGAAACAGTTGAAAACGTTACAACCTTAAAGTTAAACAAATACACCCTACAAGCACGTCAAAGCGTGTAACATGTTAATAGGCTAAACGTGCTTTGGTGCTAAACGCGTGGAAAAAATGAGACAAAACAGGCGCTTAGAAATGTGTCTCAGAGCTAAACACTGTTTTTACAGTGTATGACTACCGTTTATTCACGCAATATGAACTGTTCACAGCCGAATTCAACTGAACTGAACTGAATTGAACAGAACAGAAACTGGTGAAAACTTTAAAAAGAAAATAAAATAATAATATTGACAATACAGTGAAATATCGAGATAAATAAACTTAATATACTAAATAACTTCATTTGTGTGATCTTATAAAAAATCTTTACATACGTGTAACTTTGTTTAACTAATTGTTTAATTTCAAACACTTACACTAAAACTATATCCATATTTGTTTTCCCCTGCAAACTGGCGGCCCAGAGACGGTCATGACAATCTGAACTGTTACTGTGATTTATTAAAGCTTCAGAATACATGTACGTGTTGTTCATAAAAATGCCACGCCCATACCACCATACACTTTAATAAACACAATGTCCATAGCCTAAATTACTGATTATAATTATGAAAAACATGTAAACTTATGTATATTACACAAAATACTTCTATATAAAAAGAAATCTAAATTACATTATATTATTTCCATAAATTTTAACCAAGCTACATGCAATATGAAACCATACCTGCTCTCTGCCCGTAATATAAATACAACATTGGTCAAAAAGGTTGTCCCACCCCCAGTTTAATGTGCTTTTACTTATAAATGGTCACATCACAGGAGTTAATTGCTATGAATGGTGATTTTCATTACAGATACCATAACTAACATGATTAGTGGTACAGAAAATACAAACTAGCCGTTAAGATATCCATATTTAATACCATTTACTCACATTTATTACATGTATTCCCCAAATCCGATGTTCCGCTGTAATTTCCACGGAGGTAAAGAAATGTCCATTAAATTGAAATGACACCTCCAAATGTCACCAAATTTACACACATTAAGCATTAGGGCGTGCTCGTTAAAGGCTACTTGTCTAATAGCGTTTGTGTTTACCGCGTACTGTTATTACCTCCTGTAGGTGGCGCGGCCTGCCTTCAACAAGGGTAACAATTCTGTTTTATGGGATATTGTCCCATTCTTTATAAAAGAGCTTGGGGAGCAGATCCAGATAATTAGGGGTTTGGTTCTCCTTTGCATTGCTCACTTCAATTCATGCCACAGATGTTTAGTAAGGTTAATAACAGGGCTCAAAGATGGTTTCTCTATCCTAAATGTTCATCAGTCAGGCCTGTAGCCAGCAATTTAAAAGGGGGGTTCTTTTTCTAAAAAAGTGGACCTTTTACCATATAATCCCCATGTACCTAGGTCAAATTTTACCCAGAGTGGACCTTTTTCCAGCAAAAAGGGCGGTTCTTTCGAACCCCCCGAACCCCCCCCCCCCATGGCCTGTCAGTAAATATTCTTATCTTTAATATTCTATATACATAGCATTCTTCATTTGAAAGTTTACTGCAATTTTTTTTCTATCAAACGTACAATGCTTTGTTATAATATGCTTTCATGACCAGCAACCAAAAAAACTGTTGCCATGTTTAATTACAGACACTATAAAAAGACCATAAAATGACGACTTATGCATGCGCAAAGGCAATTGCGACGGGATTTACTCGTACGAACGATTGCTCCTTCATTGCTTGCGACGTGCATCTTGGACCACGCACGTCGCACTTGCGAACTCCTTGCGAGTGAAGCAAGTTACGTTTGCAGCCTCGCTGTTCGCAGATTATTCATAGAATCTTTTGGACATGCCCAACATCTTACGTACGTGCATACGGGCTGTCTGCGAACTTCAAATTTCGAAGAAGGACTTGCGTTGCACGTGAGCTTCTGTTCAGAATTTGGACGCAAACATGCCGTAAGAGCCCGTGCGGCCGGTTGTGACCGAGGCTTTAGAAGCAGTTGTGTTTATTATGCTTATAACGTTTATTACGCTTAGCATCCAGTGCTGGATTGACTTTCTGAAAGCACCTTAACTAAGAAATTGTGGATATTCTGTATGTTTTTTTGCTATGTGTTCATAATAAAGGTTTCAATAATATTTGCAATTTCTTAACATATTTCGTCAAATAGCAAAACAAAGATGAACCCTTTACAACTAAGAAATCCCATGATGCTGTAATTTATACAGCATCACTTTCTTTACCGACAGTTAACTGTGTTAGTTGCACTGTGGTGCCATTTGCTTATCGGGTAACAGAGTGTATGTTATTTTAAACTCTCAATAGAAAGGTGACAGCAGCTTATTGAGGTATGAACGACGAAAGGTTACACAAAGGAGGAACATGAAGGAGTAGTGTCTTTATGTGCTGCTCTGTGCAGCTCCATATTCAACTAAAGGTAGGAAGTAAAAACGTTGCACTTTACGGTGCTTCCAAGTATGTTAGCCATGATAAGAATAGTTCAGCTTATCCTAGGCTGAAACCATAGATACCGGGGGTATGCGTCCTCCTCAAATCTCACGCCTCGATGTACACATATTCTTCATCGTAACAAAAATGGGTCTTAATTACTTTTTTTTATAATTACTCTCCAAGGGGTATGAAGTAACAAAGTTTCACTTTGGCAGGGATTGGTCCCATAATTACTTCCTGGTATAAATGCCTAGCAATCGATTGAACTGGACGTCATTGCGGAAAATAACATAAACAGACATTACCTACTTTACTGGTTCCGTAACAATAGTCATAACAGTTCAATACCTGCCTCCATTCAAACAAGAACACAAATGCCAAAAACTAGCATTTAAAGATTCAAACTAATTGCTGGTAACGATGCACCCTGATTTTTGTCAATCGTCGCAGGATAAAATGCTTCTCACGATTACATAAAAATCTCTATTCTTCGTTTTTCTGATTATACAGGTGGAGAGGCAGCATTTGCCATTGAAATGAAAGATGTATATCCTTTTTCAGGGTTGGAAGTAACATTAGCTGGTTTGCCTGTCAATGGGTACGTCATGAATCCTGAGGGCGGCAACCCACAACCACTAAACATTGTGTGCAGTTACACAGTGGATCAAGGAGAGACAGCTCAGTATGTGACTTTTTTCAAAGATGGAACTGACACAGCAAACCAAATAGTAGTAATACAGGTATTTGATGGAACTCCCAGGAAACTCAACAGCTATACCACTAGAGCTGATGTGACGGCTTCAGGCTCTGATCCATCATTCACGTTAACTATCGGTGGAGTCACCATGGCAGATGAGGGGAGCTATAGATGTCGAGTTTCCCTTACATTCAATGCAGCCGTCGTGACAACTGACGAGCAAATCCTTAGTTTACTCTGTAAGTGAATCACATAAGTATTAGCATGTTCGATTTTTGTCCATATATTACTGAAAAAGTTCAACAGTAGCCATATATAGCTGTAAATTGTCTGAACAAATGGGTCATCTAAAAGCTCATGCCAAATCTAGAATGTTTCAAGCGCATCATCTGTTGTACTCTAAACATACATTTATGAAGAGGGCGTAGATTCCCTGTAACTCATATAAACAACTTACTAGCGTCTTGTACGATTCAAAGAGTGTCGACATGCCTAAAGATAAACTAAATTAATCTTTTGGTCAGGCAAAGAAAAGCTTTAAAACTTCTAAAAATCTGGTCGTAAATTAAGTCTATGTATCGGCCCCTCCGGTTGGTAAAATTCCATCAAATAACACAGAAATGTCTGTTGCATTACTATTGCATGTACGATTACATTATTATTCATATAATTATTGATGGAAACGACCAAGGGTTATACATAGCACAGGCATAAAGCAGAACATTTTCGCTTAAATATCGTATTCTGAATGTATTCGACGAAAACCTTTGTTTAACTTATATCTAGGATTTTGTTTAATCCATATGATGGCATTGGGTCGGGCTAGGTGGCAAAGATTTGATTTCATATGCAACTTAAATATTACAACCCCGTAGATTGGCCAAATCCACCCCAGATTACACGAGGACCTCAAGTTGCCACAGAAATTTACCGGGTATCTTGTTCCTCTGATGGCGGCAGACCAGCACCTGAGATAAAATGGTTTAAAATGCAGAGTTCTGATCAGATGGAGGTGGCCATAAATGCAACTGCGAACACGGTGAGACCCCAGGGAGACACATTTCTTGTCGAAAGTGAAGTAGAAGTAATGGCAACCCAGGCAGATCCAGTTGAAGTAATTTGTCAACTATTATACGATTCACTGACAAGTCAAACCAAGACAAGTATTACAGTGCCTGAGAGTGCAGGTATGTTTGTGTATTTTACTCAGATTGGTAGTTTGTCAATTACATTTCACCTGAAGACAAATAATTAGGTGCTGGAAAAGCCTAAGCTCTATTACAAAGAGCTTATATCTTTGTTTGTCAATTAAAAAGTAAAACATACTTCAACACCAGACTCGTAAGTGCTGAATCATTCTGCTGGTCTAGTGGATGTGCATGAGGTACTTTTATTATTACTTATCTTAAGAAGTGATTGAATTCGCTTTTTTAGCTCCTTCAACTACCACTACTACGAAATCTACTAATGTTGCAGGTAGGTGCAATTTATGATGCATTTATTTTTCTTTTATTTCATTTTAAACCTTTGTCCACATAAAAATGAATGAGCGTGTAAAGTCACCCATTCATTTCTCATGTGTTATCCAGTTTAACCTATTTACATGACTTGCATACTCATACACGTGTTATATGTGTATCTACTCAGGGAGGATAATTTCAAGATATACTGCACGCGTTTTAAAAAAATCCAACGTCTAATTCAATCTAGAACCCATCAAATATAAGTACCTGAAGTCGGTTATTACTTTTTTAATGTACAGGAAAACATAGCTACCTAGTCATTTAGATCCCATTCCCATACCTAGAAAATAGCAGGACCGACCCATCTCTGACAGGATTCTCGCTAAATTGCAGCTTAAACAGCTTAAGCGGTTAAGATGTCTGGCACGCCAACTGAAACTGCTAAGCAATAGTTAATCACCCCCTGACAGCTTCAGTAGGTGTGGATAAATAAAACTTAGGTATAAGTAAAATAACTGATCAATCGGGTTTTGAAAACCCTCAACTTTTTTATGATAGCATGAAACATATTCTGGGCTAGGTGCTATCAAGCAATATTACTTATTATTCCGCCAACTAATGGCTGCATTTTTAATTTAAAGCTTAATATCAATTGAAACATTTTGTCAAAGTAAACTGAAGGCTGACAGACAATATAAACTTCTGTAAGACAAAAGTCGATTTGTAATCCCCCATATACAATATAATTGAAAAAAAAAGGTGTAATAAGAATGTACTCAGATGGATTACTATTGGTATGTTCTCTTGGCTTTATGGAGATGTGAATAGCCTATCAAAAATCAAGAATTATTGTGACGTGTATTAATCCGGCCTATGCTGATTTATAGTCGGCCTGCAAGTATCTTGTTGTGACATTTATTGAATTTTCTTTTAAATCGTTTAAACAACAAGGAGATCGCCTCCATAGACCCCTCAAGTTAGGCAGGTTTTCAAAAGGTGAAGAAGAACAAAAGCGACTTCATACGTCATTTTAACCAAGATGATGACAAACTATACATTTACGATACAAGAAAAAAATATACAGACTTGGTATTTAATATGGAATATTTTTTCCAAATCAGTTTTCATCAATGTTTTCCTATTTTTCTGACTGATAAATGAAACTAAGGTTTAAAATCATGTTTGATCATCAACCTGGTCGTAACTTTTTTAAAACTATGCAGACACTTCCATGTGACACAATAATCTGTCTGAAATGCGTCATTATGTAACACTGCTTAGCTCATTTTACGCATTGCACTGGTAGTACATGTGACTTCTCCATTTACATATTTTTTATGAGATCTTTTGTTTTTCTTGAAAAAGAACGCAAATTTACTTAGGCATAACCTTGATACTGAAATATTCCATATCCAATGTCAAGTCTGTACCTCTTTTAATAAGAAAAGTTTGACTTGCATTTTACACTATAAACCAATTACAAGGTTTGATACATCACATTACATCACATCATATTACATTATAAAACGCAACACTAAAAATGAACACTTCAAGGTACAAATTGAACAATTGAGGGATTTCTTGCCATATATTTCTAGGGATTTTTAAATATAATTCTTAATAATTATTATTTGTTCTTATTACATAGGGTTAGTAGTAACACTGGCTGATTTACCTTCTTATGGCTTGGTCATGAATCCCGACAGCGGCATCCCACCAACTGTGAACCTTGTGTGCAGTTACACAGTGGATCCCGGAGAGACGATGCAGGTCGTGTATTTCTATAAAAATGGAACGACCGCTTCAAACCAAATAGTGGGAATAGTGATATCTGACGGTAGTTACCAGCTGCAGAACTCTTTTGCCTCTAGAACTGACGTGATGGTTACAGTCTCTGATCCATCATTCACGGTGACAATTGGCACAGTCACGTCGGCAGATGAGGGGAGCTATTACTGTAAAGTTTCCACCATACTCAATAATCCCATGGCAATATCTTCGGCACAGAAACTCAAATTAGTATGTAAGTAAAAATCACTTACCTTGAAAGAAGTATTAAAAATTCATATATCGAATCGAGTTATAGATCGGACCACTCCATTGTGGGGATAAATATTGAATTTAACACATTTAGGAAAGGTACAGGGTTATGGAAATTTAATAATTCTCTGCTAGATGATTTAGAATATATTGACAATATAAAAAAAAATTATTTATAAAATAAAAACCCAGTATGCACTTCCTGTCTATAACCTAAATAATATCTGCTCTATTTCGGACTGTGACGTACAGTTTACCGTAAATGATCAACTCTTTCTTGAGACCCGTCTTATGGAGATCTGGGGCAAAACCATTTCCGTTTCCTGTAGAACAGTTTCATTAGCTATGCTATTGTAATAGACTTATGAGGATTCTTTTGTATAAAGCTACTTATATTTGTCTGATCTTACCATCCAATATTTCATCTGCTTTCAGTCAGACTTCATCAGGGAATGAGGTTGTGACAGGTATGACAACCTATCACCCCCTCTGGTGTGCTATTTGGTCAGATTCCCCCCCCCTTTACCTGCCCCCTCCCTTAGGAGTGGTAGGTAGAGGTTGGGTAGCTCAGTCCCATCATTCCGATTCAACTTGGCCCCATGTAAGCGGATGTTAATTGCTTCAAGGACTTTGCGGTGTAGATCTTGTGGTATTCTTTCCAAGATTTTTGTCTTCTATGGTTGTTGATGTTATGTTGATGTTATGCGCTGTCTGTTCTTTTAGCACGTATTGATGGATTTTTGATGTTCAGTGATTCTTTCTGTTAAGGAACGTCCTGTCTCTCCGATGTATTTCTCTCAACACACCTGACACGCACACTGGTATACAACTCCACACTGTTCCTTAGTTATTTGCAGAGTCTAGTGAAGTGATTGATGTTGACTTAAGTACAATCCTACCGCACAATTATTCATTGAGGCTCAAAGATGTGGAGTCAAGTGAACTAGAAGGTGTAATTAGTCTAAACGAAGCATCCAACATTCTGGAAAAAAAGAAAAGTAAGAAGAGTCCAGGCTCAGGCGGGTTAACTGTCGAGTTCTTCAACGTATTCTGGCCACAGCTTGGCTATTTTGTTGTTAGATCCATAAACTGGGGTTACTCGACTGATCAACTTTCAATTACACAGCGACAGAGTGTAATCACGTGTCTCCCTAAGGATTAAAAGCCCAAGCAAAACTTGAAAAACTGGTGACCGATCTCTTTGTTAAACGTAACCTATAAAATAACCTCCGGGGTCATAGCAACCAGAGTCAAGAAATATCTGGGCAAACTTATTTCAGACGATCAGTGCGGGTTTATTCCAGGGAGATACATCGAGGAAAGTATCCGTGCTGTATATGATATTATGCAATACACAGAAGATAACCATATTCCTGGAATGTTAGTGCTACATTGTATTAGATTTTGAAAAGGCCTTTGACGCTATGTTGTGAAAAAATTTATTAACAGGGTACTAATTTTTTTAAACTTTGGTGCAAGCATTACCAAATGGATAAATACTTTTAAAAAGGGTGCCCAAGCAGCAATAAATCAAGGAGGCAATCTCTCAGAGTAATTTTAGATTAAAAGAGGCTGCAGGCAGGGAGACCCAATAGCCCCCTATTTGTTTATTTTATGCGCGGAAAAACTCTCAATAATACTCAAGAATAACAAAAATATAAAAATTATCACTATTGATAACACCCCTATTTTATTAACTCGATACGCAGACGATACGACTGTGATGCTTGATGGCCCAGAAAAGTCTTTATCTAAACTAATGACTAAATAAGAGAAATTTTTCAAAAATTTCTAGTTTTTTCTTTCAGATAAAGCATGAATACATTATGATAGAATCAACAGGGAGGAGAGGCGGTCGTAAAAAAAGTTGATGCAGATTCTTAAAAATGAAATACATATCTTAAGTTTTAAACCTTCGAGGTCTTTACGATCAGAATATAAGCCCTTTCTACCCTAAAAGTTGTTTTCTTAAACGCAATTATCAGATTATGATGTGATCTCTTTCGAGTGCGAACTAAAATCGGTCTAGTCCAAAAACATGCATTTGTATCTCCGCAAGATTTTTTAAAGAAAGAAACGTTGTCGCACTTACCAAAAACGCTTGCCGAAAATTTGTCAAGATCTTCTATTGACAGACACATTAAACCTTAAAACTCCGCAGGTTGTCGGGGAATAATCACTTAATATGATAGACTAATAAACAGTGTTACATTGGCATTTGAATATTAGATAAGAAGACCAAAAAACAACTAAAATAAGATATTGAGGTTAAGATGACATAATCCCATAACAATGCATTGTTTCTTTGTATCATTTACAGATCGACCGTTCCCTCCCCAAATTACACGAGGACCCCAAGTTGCCACAGATACCTACCGGGTGACTTGTTCCTCTGATGGCGGAAGACCAGCACCTGAGATAAAATGGTTTAAAATACAAACTTCTGATCAGATGCAGGTGCCGATAAATGCAACCTCGAACACGGTGACACTCCAGGGAGACACCTTTCTTGTCGAAAGTGCAGTTGAAGTGATGGCAACCCAGGCAGATCCAGTGGAATTGATTTGCCAGCTACTACACGACTCACTTATAAGTCAGATCACGACAAAAACCACTGTGCCTGAAAGTGCTGGTATGTACAAATTTGTTGATTGAATGAGTTTTTTAAGACAGAAAGGTAGATGCCAAAAGCTAAAAAGAAAATGTCAATATATCGCCAGTAAGACTCGAGACACTTGTCAGGGCTGTGGACCTTTCTTTTAAACTGATCAGAAAAACATACTTCGATACTTACTGGCTTTGTGCTTAATTTTAGCACTGCACATAGCAGAGCCACTCCGCTTTGCAATAGGCTGTACTTATTGCTGCATAACTGGTGACTTTAATTCCACTTCTTAATAAGCTAGAAGGTAACTGGATATTAAGTATCGTTTTCAATGCTTTCTTTCGGGTCCTTTCACTATCGCCACAGAAAAACCTACAAACCCGACAGGTAAGTGCCATTTGCAATTTATTCAGTTTTCAAGTGCTTCAGAATCTTCTTTTCTTTGTGTTTTAGACTGTGCTATGAAACCTTTTTGCATGTATTCAATGTATTCAGTTTTCCAGTGCTTCAAAATTTCCCGTTTTTTTGTGCCTGAGACTGTGCTATGGAACCTTTTTGCCGGTTGACTGGTGGATTTCTTATCAGTTGTAAATGTCACTCCATCTGTAGTACAGTTCTTTGGACCTTTGTTAATATCGAAGTATTTCGACATGCTGTTTGAAAATAAATAATAAAAAAGAAACACTATTGGACCTCTTTAGTATTTATTTGATTATGGATGTGATTACGACACCACAGTTGTAAATTGCCACGTCATAGCTGTGACGTCAAAATCACATTTGGATAAAAATAAGGTTGATTATTGAATACAATTTGTTTAAGTTATGACAGAAGGGGAATGTTTGAAATTTTCCTCCAGCACAGGATTCTAGGTGCCCACTTTATGGCAACAATCAATCCTAGAATCCTGTGCTGGAGGAAACGTTCAAAATTTCCCCTTCTATGAGAATTATAGAGGTGTAGAAGCTTTTATTCCCAGCAGGCATAGTTGCGTTGGATCAACGTTGAAAACAGGTTGATGCATTGAATTACCGTTGATCTATCTAAATTCAACGTAAAATCAGCTAACACTAGGATGAATAAGTTACTGTAAATGTGATGGAATTAACAGTTCTTGGTAACCTGTTATAGATTGACAGATTGAGGTGACTGTGACTTTGTTATATATATATATATATATATATATATATATATATATATATATATATATATATATATATGAAAATAACTATATATATTAATATAAATCTTGTAAATTCTAACTTAAAGGCCATACATTTATACCCTACATATATTTAGCCATCAAACATGTCCTACTGCTAAACACATCCATGCTAATGTCCCGCTGGGTGGGGTTGATATAACATTGTTTTCTGACGTTGATACAACGTTGTTATCTGAGGTTGACACAACTGTTGTTTCAACGTTAAAACAACATAATTTGCCCGCTGGGAAGCATTATAATAAAACATGAACGATGGGATGTTGAAGTTCATTTTTAGAATCGGGATTCTCGTAAACCAATGTGAGTACATCCCATTAAATGCGATTTGGGCTTTTTGACATACTTTTGGTTACAAGATATTTTACTTTCGCGACTTTATGTTACAAACATTCAGTACAGGATTTCCCTGTCAAAATGATCTTTATGTCTCCTCCATCTCAGTGTACCACAAACTTTTATGGTCTCATTCATAGCAAGAAAGAAGGCAACAAGGAGTATTGATTGTTCGTGATTTGGCCAAACAAGGCCGCTTTTATTATATAACCCCTCTATCCTAATCGTTTTAACAATAATAACAATGTAGCAAATTGTTGCCTGTATTAAATGTTAGATGCTCTATCAGTTGTAATGCCCTAAGTAAGTGAACCCAAGTAGTAGAGATGTGTGAAGGTTGGGGGTTGATATAAAACCACAAATTTTCTTCAGAAGACTTAAAGACAGAGCCTTAAATGTGAAACTCAATGATAAGTAAACAGTAGGTATAAATGGTAACTTCAGTGATAACAAAAACGAATAGTTGATGAGAAAAGGAGCGTTGATTTTTTGGATTAAGCTGGTTTATAACGATGTGCAGGTCAGGCTGGGCATACTCTACCTTGCTAAGGTATCTACCCTGAACAGTGAAACGTCTGACAAGGAATATGATAGAAGTGGGAAACTAAAAGTAGGTAACTGAATCGGCATAGCAGGTGCCCATGTGATATCCAATAAATTTCGGGACATTGCGTCCGCCTATGTCATCAGGTGACTGCAGATTCTACACGCAAGGACCCTTAATTTCTTTGTGCAGTCACAGTGACCGCCATCGGAGCAAACAAGAAACTCCTGGATAGAAAACGTTTTGTCAACAGCAACTGCTAAATCGCTAGAGAAAATAAAACTTACCGCAATCATGTAACAGTCGGCAATTGTACTGTTGATCCTTGCTTGAAGTTGTGCAGAATCTGTCACTGTACGCTTCAACAGATCGAGTGAACTGCTGGAAAGTTCTCATAGAGGTAAAATGAAATTTTTTGAACTGAAGATTTCAGTTGAAGATTTGAGATAACTTGTAGCTTAATTGTATCATGCCCGTGAACAGAATGAATCAAGCAGAATGAGGCCAGGCAGTGATGCCCCATGGTATAAGTAGCAACATGTGCCTCAATGGAGATTACCCCTCTAGGGCACAATTGAGCATGTGCAGAATGCACATGTGCGTAATTAAGCTCTGGAGATTGTTGTCGCCATAAAATGTCGTTTGGCTACGCCAAACTTTCCTTTCCTCTGTAAATGACACTTTCACCTACTCGTGAATCATTCCCTGCACGTAGAACCAGAGTTTTATTCCACTTTTGGTTTAGTTTTGATTTGGTTTGAAATAATTAACCAGTTATTTGAACTGTGACTCAAATTTTTAACAAACTGTTCTTCTAAAGTCCAAACCCAGCGGGCAAAATATGTTGTTTTAACATTGAAACAACGTTCACTCATAACGTTGATAAGACGTTGGATAAACATTGGATTTGAAAGTTGACTCAACCTCAGATAACAACGTTGTATCAACGTCACATAACAACATTGTATCAACCCCAGTTGTTAGACAACATTCTTGCATGAAAAGACATTGAAATGACCTGAGGGTAGGGTATAAAAGTATGGCCTTTAAGTTAAAATTTCCAAGGTTTAGATTAATATATATATATATATATATATATATATATATATATGTAACAAAGTCACAGTCACCTCAACCTGTCTATGTATAACAGGTTACCAAGAATTGTTAACTATATTAATTCACTCCATCACATTTACAGCAACTTATTCATCCTAGTGTTAGCTGACCTTGCAAGGAATTCAGTTTATTGGAATGTTTTTCTGAATAACAAGTTAAGAAAATTCATTAGTTCACTAAAGACACAAAACAACTGTCACTTTTACTTTTAACACTTTTTTGGATTATTTTGATAAAGTTAGTTACAGTATTGATACACAAAGTATCACGTTTTTAACAATTAATATTTTAAAATATAATCCATGTCTGCAAGGTTGTGTCAATGACCAAAATACAACGTTGAGTCACATTATGACGGTGTTTCGACGTGGGTGGATCAACGTTGATTTGACGTTGAATTTTGGTAGATCAACGGCAATTCAACGTATCAACCTGTTTTCAACGTTGATCCAACGCAACTATGCCTGCTGGGTTCACATTTTGAATCATTTCTCTTCGCACGGGGGTAGTCAAGGCTACCCATGAGGTATGGTAACAATTACTTTTCTCTAGGCAAGTTATCCGTTGAAAAATTAGTGCCTCTTTGTTTTTTTCAGCTCCCTCAACTTACAGCACAGCAAAATCTACAAATGCGCTAGGTAGGTGCAATTCGAAGTAAATTGTTGATAAATCTTTTCTACACAATCATTAATTACTCGTTGGCTTAATTCAATTGTCACGCTTTACCTGACATAGACATATGGATGCAGGTATAAATTCCACCAAAACATCCAAATTTAAACCAAAGCTAGCGCGTAGAACAAAAGATTCGACCGTGCTGTATTCGACATACAAACGCCATGTACAAGAGCGTTTCACGGCCTGTTATATTCCCGTTTTTAACTAGTGTAGTAGCCAATCAGAGGTCGTGGTTTTAAGCCAGATACAACACTCGTCGCCGAACTGTTAGTGAAAATTACTCGTGCATAGACTCGCCTGCGGCTCGACCATACACTCGTAATATTTCACGCACAGCTCGACGACTCGTATTGTATCTATCACGTAATGCAGATCAGTCATCGTCAGTGATAGTTCTCTATAACATTCGCAGTGTCTCCTGAAACAGCACTTATTAAACCAAGAGCAGTGCTGAACACAAACTGAGGTATACATTACTCAGTAGACTCAGTAACCGATCGTGAAATTCTACTTGATGATCTGGGCTATATAACTCGGAAACATCGCAAATTGTGACGACACGCAAGCAATGGTGATTGCACCCACCTGCTAACTTGAAGCCTAAGCAAACGCAGCGCAATATTTGCTTGTCCGGAAGTACAATAACAGCCGCGAACACTACTAAAGTTCGATTGCCGCATAAAGTGAAGACCTGATAACACAATTACACATACTATAATTCCATTTGATGATCAGGCTAATCATGAGATTGTTTTGATTTATAGGAATATCACAATTACAAATAAATAAATAAATAAATAAATAAATAAATAAGCTGAACGCGCTTGCAATACTGGACTGTTACAATTTCTGATACAGTGGTAAGTGGTGTTCATTCTCATAATAATGCACACTGAAGAAGATAAAAGTGTGACTAAATGCTTTGTTTCTGCTTCATTTAGTGTAGAAAATGAAACTTAAACTTACCATTATTACTTATTGACTACAGAAAAGTATTTTCTTCAGAATATATATCAAATATTATGTGAAATGTTAAATTTTGAAATCTTTATGCATAAAAATGACTTTATAAAATGTTCACCAGTAATTGTTTTGGTCTTTGATGTAATGATATTCTATGTGCATAGCATTCTTTACGTGAATGTTTTTTTTTCTATCAGAGGTACCGGGTGACTCAATCTTTTATAAACTTCCATGCTTTGATAAATGCTTTCATGACAAGCAATCAAACCTTGCCGTCATGTTTAATTACAGACACTATAAAGACACTATGAAATGAAAAATTATGCTAGCGCAAAGGCAGGATTTACTTGTTTCAAATAATAGCTTCAAAACTGTGATATTGCTATTATTGTTCGGCGGCAAACTGCCGTGCTTTCGAATTATAGAATAGCGACAAATCGCCATGCCTGCGCTCGGTCGCAGTTTGCGATTTTGTCGAGTTATGGAGCCCTGTATTTTTCGGCGCTACTTTTCTTCACCACATCTATACGGTTAACAAATGTATGTTGTGGTTTTATCCTTATAAATTAAACGTGCATGTGATAGATTACTGGGCATTCCATGGGTACATAGTTTACGGTTAAACGACCTATATATTAAATTTCAGTTAACAAAAGCCAGAAAAGATTCAACGCGACTACCTATTAAATAATATCTTTTGTATTACAGGCAATGCTTGGAGAACCGTATCGATCGTTTTGATCGTGTTAGCAATGTGTCTTTTTTGCATAATTGCATACCTTGTATTCCGCATTCGGTCATTGTCCAGGAGACTCGAATCACAAGCATCTGAACAGCAACATGCCACTGTTATTACAAACAATGTAACAGAACACTCAAACAACATCAGCAGTCCATTTTACCAGGTGTCTACACAGCGATCGACATATCATTCCTCTGGTTTTGATGGGGTCAATATGGATTTCGACGATACTGCACTGGCGAATAGTTACCAAGAACTTCGGCGGGATAACCGTCTAGATGGGCAATATATGGAATCAATTGCCGTCCAAAGCCCCAAATGTTATTGGTGACTATAATTACATTGAGGTTTCCTAGGATGATCCCCAGCCTAGACAATTCAAAAGTGGCCAAGTGAGTGAGTGTATTAGATTATATGTCTTAGGAAAGAAGGATTTAACCCTAATATAGGGAATAATCTAGAAGTGAGCAGATTTAGTGATCTTGAACTCCACATTTTGTGGCAGTGTTATCGTTGTGTTATAGTCAGGAACCTCTTAACGTGTGCCTCTAATAGCACCTAACTGCCCGAGGATAATCCCTAGGCTACTCAGTTTTACAGCTATACTGCTGGAGTGAGTGTATTGAATAATAAATGAATTCACGTCTAAGGGCTAAATATTAACCCCTTTTATAGTAGGAAATTATTTAGAAATGCACAGGTTTGGTAATCTTGAACCTCACATTGGATAGTAGTATTATGGTTGTAGACTCACGCTGTATAGTAGTATTATGGTTGTATATAAATAAAGATTTGTGCTTTTTACATATGTAACTCCAGTAAATGAATGATTGCGATCAAAAATATTTTAATATTGTATAATATTGAATTAAGATATCATATCAGCTGGGTGTCAGAAACTAAGGTTAACTCTCTAGTAATGACATGGCACATCTACCAGGCTGATTGGCATCAATCACCAATACTTATAACTTGGTCAACTAATGGCTCTATTTTAGAATGTAAGGTTGAAGATCAATTATAATTTTTTGTCAAAGTGAATTAGGGCTAACAAACAGAATAACCTTCTGTAAGAAAAATTTTAATCGCCAATAAACAATATAATAAATAAAAGGTGTATTCATCCATAGGTTGTTATAATAACAATGTAATTAATTGGATTCTCCTTGGTGTGTTCTCCTTGCCTTTGTAGAGATATGGCTAGCTTGGATTTTTATCTTGACTGTAGCATTTGTTTTGATATATTTCTTTTTAAAAGGATTAATCATCATTAGTTTTATCACAATAAGAAATATTCATACAAAAATTAAAAAAGGAAATTTACAGGGGGCAATGGAAAGAAAATCGTTCACCTGTTGGATGTATACTCACACGCAGCCCTACTGACAGTTGGGATTTATATGATATGAGCTTAGGTGAATCAATCAAGAAACCGAAACTAACACTTTCACCTCAAACTGTTGATATGACGTTATCATGCAAAATGACCATGCTTTGTTTGAAACTAAACAGGGTATTATATAACAGTGGTTTAAATTCAACATTGTACAAAGGGGTATTGAGCTGATTCTGGCTGACGAAGTATTTGTCTATAGTTTTTTACTAACGGAGTATTTGTCCTTAACTCAGTATGTAGTGAATACAGTGTATTTGTCCCCCCGATCATCAGCTAAATATTTGACATTGTTTTACCATGATTTCTAACCTTTAAGATAACATATATCACGTCGTCGATTACAAGGATTGTTTTGTAGTGCTATATAGCCGTCTGTCTTAGAATTGATGAACGGGCATAAACGACCTTTGTTCAAAAATGTGGAAAATTTTACGGTTTTACCAGATTTTCTATAAGTACGGGTAAGGAACTGGGCAGTTTTAAATAAACCCCCAGATCACAGATAACAAATTCCCGTTTTGCTTATGATAATTCAAGTGTCTTCTTATCGTAGCATTTAAAATTAGATATTGTATTTGAATTCTTTACTTGTACGTCATTAAGTGGAAGTTATTCTAATAAGACAGTTATTGCGTCTGAATTACTTAATTTGTTTTAATTTGATATTTCTGAAATATGTATTGTAAAGTCCTTTGACATTTTGGATGCCCTATAGAACTTATAAGCAGAGATTTAAAAGCGGGAATTTTTAAAATGTTGTAAATGAGACAATTGGTGGCGTTAATTGTGTTAACATTACACTTAGACACTGAATCATTATAAAAAGATATGAAAATTTTGTCCTGATTTTTTTTACTAAGACACTCTCCATGGCCCCTATATTAACACATAGCTCCAAACCCAGAAGTATATAAACATCAAAACAATATTGTTATTTGTTACAAATATTTAATAACAATAGCTACCTAAACACAATTCGTACAAAAACTAATCATTTCTTTCAATTGAAAGTATAATGTTATGATTATGTATACAAAGTAGACATCACAATAAAAATCACTCAAAAATTAATTGGGAATGTCACATCGGGATAGGCAGTATGAAACTACGGACTTTGCAAGCAAATTCGGGCGACTGGGACTGGTACCTAAGTTTACTAATGCAGAAAGCAGGGTGGTCAGTTCAGTTTGAACTTTCACAGGCAAAGTAGGCAATGTATTTATAATCATGTATAGTAGTAACACATATGATTAGAAATTCTGCTAATAAACCAAAGTACATTGATCCAAGTTATGATTGCATAATTAAGTGATTATTGTGAAACTGTCCAATCCAGCAAACCCCAGTAGGTCTTGAATAATGATGTGTATACTAAACATAGGATTATGTTCTCTTTTCATTATTAATATCTGTCTGACACAGAGGAACCAGGAATTAAGGTGACTAACAGCTATGGCGAGATACAAACAATCCTCGCATATTTCAACCGTGTATCATTGCTTAACTTACGTAGCGAGTTAAATACGCCACTTTAATTACTGCCTCTTCATTTCTAGATTTATATTGGCAATACCCTCATCACATGAGGTATTTACATGTGTGATGACCACTTAACAATTTAGACCATTTTTACAGTTTTCACACGTTAATGCTGGTTTATAAACAACCTATACTTTTGAATGCAAGTTAGCCATAGCATAAATGTAATATAAGATGTTTATGTGACAAAATCATTCAACTTAAAAAGTGAACTAAGATGGAGGGAAAAAATCACACTACCGAACCTCAAGCCAAAATATATGCATGAAAATAAAAGGAGTATGTAACAAAACATTTTCGGCCTAGAAATATAAGACATTGCTGGTTAGAAATTATTTTATAACATACACGCCAATACGTTATCTTTATCGCTTATCTTTTTTTCTATAACTGTAAACAGAAATATTATCTATTATAAAATATTATACATCAGAAATGGCACGTTCCTTACCAAAATATTCTTGCAAGTCAATCAGACAAATAATCATACAGTCACATTTACATCGTCCAGGCGTTCAACTTGTCAGCAAAAAAAAAAAAAAAAAAAAAAAAAAAAAAAAAAATTGACTCGGACATCTGGTTCTTTTCTCTCTATACAATAATTTCACAAAAAATAGACACGGTCCTAAAGGGGACCGGTAGGGGCATCGCATCTCCATGTCACACTCCTTTCTTACTAATAAAAAGACATAAATGGGCTTGAATGGAATGTATGTAACAAAGCAGATTTTTCTCCATCTTAATAACTATCCCCAGAGATTGAAACATTTAAAACTAGCGTCTTTGACGTCTAACTCAAAAAAACATACCTAATTTGTAACCAACAAATTAAACAATATAGCTACTCAAACAACTGCAACGATGGACAAACGAATTCTTATGTCATATTGAAAAAATTAAACTTGACAAAACGACCTGTTGTTTCTTTCAATATAAAATCACAATTGGCAGTTTTTTCCCAGTGCTCAAATTACATTCTGTAGCCTTCCGTTGCCGCTGTCATGACGATGCAAGAAGTAGAAAATCCATTAAAAATCTGCTCCTCCGTTTTTGTAATTTACACACTTGTGATTGAGCAATACACATCTTCAAAATGATCTTCCCCCTTGCCGGGAAATCTTCAGAATGTAAAGAAGCAACTACAGTTTAGTTCACCCCAACAGACGTTAGACTGGAGGAAAACACGTCGAGGCTTACTCATTCACAACCCACTCTGTTGCTATGGGGACGTTATGACGTCACGTGTGACATCATAAAGTCCACAATGGTCTTTGCCGGGCAGGTCCTACTGTCTTTGTATAAAGTCACTGCTGATCTCTTTATCACAAGTTATGGCGTTGAGGACATGATGCTTTTACACCCTACAGATAAATGAAAAAATTCTTCTTAATAAAAATTAACTCCCGCTTCATTATGCTCATTTAAATGCTCATAGTTTAATATGCTCATAGGAAAATTTGGAAAAAAAGTACTTACGTTGTTGGTTCAGGTTTGTATTCCTCAATTGGGGGTTTCTCGTCTCTTTGGTCTGAAGGAAAAATGCATATCGATACTTAAAAAGAATAATTAGGCTATTCTCTAGCGTACCATCTCGAATGCTGTGCCCGTTCATGTGATTTTAAAACATATATTTATAATCAAAATACATTAAAAAACATGATTTTCAAACACTTCTTATTATCAAAATACCAATAATTATCAGACGAACAGTGAATATTCTAAAAAAGCACAGTATTTGCGATTCTTCTGCCTATCATTTATTGACTTGGTGTGTTCTCAAGTACATGGCATGTAATGTTATTTAGGCACAGATGTAAAGCAATTGACACGTTCTTCTATTGTAAATAATCGCCCCTTTTTGATTGCGTGTCAAATTGTTGGTGCCAGCTATATAAGCATGTTAGTGCAATGAATATACAGAGACTAGAACATTCAGTTGTTGTGATGTGCTAGAAATGAACATACTGTCTAAAAAGACGTATTTCTAAAAAATGCTAAGATAAAAAAGGGCGGATAATATAATGCAACCATATTAATATTAGTAACAGATTCAAAAATGTGTAAAAGTTAAAGAAAGTTAATAAAATGCAAACCCATAACCAAAAATCAAGTCAAATCTGTACGTGCACAATGCCATTAAAACGAGCCTATCAGCAAAGGGAAAATACGCAGGTTGTAAGCTATATAAGTGGGACGAACAGCCTCGATCTATCGATTGATCCCTGTACGTAGCTACTCGTCACACTTATGCTTACAACCGGTCGTATACCAAAATAAACTGCAGAGAAGGAACCCGTAACCAAAGATTTTCCAAACTGAATAGCATATAATTATATCACGCTCAGCAGATTGATTGGAAACTAAACTGCAAATAAATATGCTGATGAGCATGTGATACCTGGATAAGCTGGGTTTGTGTTTCCTCCACGAACATCTGGGGGAGAAGAACCAATGGATAAGCATGGTTGGGTAAGCGTTTACGTCACATGTACCTTTAATCTTTTAAAAATATCTATTTTCAAAGAACGTGCTGCTTTTACTTAAGATTCTTCGATAGGCTGTTATCTGTGCTATATCGCTTCTTTGACCACATAGGGTATATTTGTAAAGTTATAATGCTTGTAATTTTTACTTTGAAAAGTAATGGAACGTATGATGAGCACCCTAAAATTATAGAAATTGTAGGCAGCTTTCGAAAATTTTCTCCGCGTTTACTTCAGATTGTTGCTGGTTAGAAAGCTGAAGATGCCGATCATTTATAAGGTATAGCAGTTATAATTAAGGAGCAGTTCCATTGCTTCAGCATTACAAGTTAACATTTTGTGTAGATGCAGTTCTGATATCGCTGCAGAAAGACCCATTGTTTTAAAAAATGAGACTGCAAAGGTGTTTCTTTTTACAGTTGAAAGAAGTAACATAATTTATAAATCCGGATATATACACATAAATTCGGATATTCACAGGCAATTTCAGTGAATAATCACTTAATTTTGAAATAACAGAAGGTACCAAAAATGATCCCACGAAAGCTCAAGGGTTGATTCTATTTTGAAATACTTAGTAGAAGGTGACGTGTTAAGTGCGGGGCAGTCCAGACATATCTCATCACAGTCAGACCTACATTATTAATTAAATAACTTCACAAACAGTGCAGTTAAAATATTCTATAAGCACCACTTACCGGTTTGTGAGGCGGCCGGGTTCTCTGCGCCTGTCTGCTCCTCCTTAGGCTGCTTTGGTTCAGCACTTCTCCTCCTCACGAGGAACACGACCACGCCCACAATGATTGCAACGATGATGAGCACAGCTATCACAATGCCTGCCACTGCACCGCCACCAAGAGCACCGGTGCTTGGTTTAGTCCCCGGGTTGTTTTCGTCTAATTGGAAATGAAACAGTTATCAAAGTTATTTCTATTACTATTTTTGGGAAGTTTTATAATTTTGCAAACAAATGTTTGGCAGAAAAGACAAACATCTAGTAATTGCTAGTGGAGTAAAAAGTAGAATTGTTTAATGGTCTATCAATGGGTAAAAAGTCTATCTGATATAATCAGCCGTACTAGTAGAACGGAAGTTACGAGCCTTTAAATTACTAAGAGTGCAAGATACTTTTTAAATAAAAAAGTCATGGATGCATTGGGTTTAAAACATGAAAGCTAAGTCTCTCAACTTCAAAGCACTGAATAGCAGCATTGTGGACGTTTGTTGTGTTCAATTATATTAAACATGAAATTTTAATCAAGTGGAGTTCGTGAATATACCGAATTATGTCGAGATGACCTCTTCTGGGTCATTGATCTTACAATTGGACGTACTGATTTATAAACAAGTGTATTTCAAATCAAAGTTAAGAGTTTAAAGAGATTTTGAAGCAAAAGCATTGCAATTGTCACCTACCTGTAGTATTTGTAGGTTTTACTGTGGTGGTAGTTGAAGGAGCTGAAAGAAAGCATATAAAGCAATACTTAATATTTAATCAATTACTAGTATATAAAGAAATGTAATTATTATATAATCATCAGTCATGCAGTGATAAGTACAGCCTATTGCAAAGCAGAATGTACCTGAAAGGTGCAGCGATAAAATGAGACACAAACGCGATGGGAATGTTTTTAATTCAGTTTGAAAAGAATTCATGCAATCTAAAAGTGTCTATCTAGACACATGCTTTTAATCTCTAGACATCTTTTTTTTTGTGTTTTTGTATCAATTAAATATGACAGAATGTCAACCAAAGTGCAAATTCACGTACACGCACAATTATTTCTTTTACATACCAGCACTTTCAGGAATTATGATATTTGTCTTGCTCTGACTTGTAAGTGAATCGTGCAATAGTTGGCAAAATACTTGGACTGGATCTGCCTCGGTTGCCATTACTTCTACTTCACTTTCGACCAGAATGGTGTCTCCCTGGGGTGTCTCCCTGTTCGCGGATGCATTTATCGCGACCTCTATCTGATCAGAACTCTGCATTTTAAACCATTTTATCTCAGGTGCTGGTCTGCCGCCATCAGAAGAACAAGATACCCGGAAGGTGCCTGTAGCGACTTCAGGTCCTCGTGTAATCTGGGGTGGGTTTGGTCGATCTGTAAAATGGTGAAATTTAAAGAATTCAAAATACTTTGCTCCAACCATTTACCAGCATGCGGGAGTGTGTCACGTGAACGTTTGCTGAGAGCTTCATTACTACTATTTAGATTATTTATTAACGAGTACGCCATTAGTCACTTGGGATAGCAGATTTGTGATCGCAATCACCGAATTAACTCAAACTGCGATTTCACGGTGCTTTCGTAAAAATACTTGTTGAGAGCACCGAATATTGAGCTGCGAAATCCCCCGCCTGCCGGCGTCTAGATGAGCTCGTGATGTTCACTTCGAACAGTGAAAAGATGGTGCTTTAAAAGTATTAAATTTGGCTGGGATGTCACGCCTTGAGTTAAGAAACAACTGTCAGTGCTCAAAGCTGCGCCTGCTTAATATTTGTTTAGGATGCTTGAAGTTTTAGATGCACCATTTAATGTCCAGTCAAATGACGGTCTTACATGGTCACTGTAAAAATGGAAATGATAATTCCTAGCAGGACTAAAAGGAAATCTTGTGAAGGTGTAAAGACTGCCCCTTCTGCCATTCATTATCTCACAATAATCGTTTTGTTTTTAACTACTGAAAATTACAATGCCTCTAACACAGTTTTATACTCACAGAGTAAATTAAGAATTTGCTCATCAGTTGTCACAATGGCTGTATTGAATTCAGTGGAAACTCGACATCTATAGCTCCCTTCATCTGCCATGGTGACTCCACCGATTGTTAACGTGTATGATGGATCAGAGGCTGTAGCAGTCACATCAGCTCTAGTGAGATAGCTGTTGAATTTCCTGTGAGTTCCATCAGATACCTGTATTACTACTATTTGGTTTGCTATGTCAGTTCCATCTTTGTAGAATATGACATATTGAGCCGTCTCTCCGGGATCCACTGTGTAACTGCACACAAGGTTTAATGGTTGTGGGTTGCCGCCCTCGGGGTTCATGACGTACCCATTGACAGGCAAACCAGCTAATGTTACTTCTAATCCTGGAAAATACATTAATATGAATCAATTATTTAAGTTGCATATGGACTAGTTTCATTATCATATTAGAAGCAATATGATCAAGCAATTATAAAAAGCAATGCAAGTAGACGGTATTTTCCTGAAAATTACAGAGCCACGAGGCGACTCATATTCTTATAAGCTGCACAATGTGCATTCACATTGAGCATAACTTTTAGAAAGATATTACAATTACATTGTTAAACGCCGGTTTGCACATTCTTCTGTGGGGTTAAATTTTCGATGTTCGTCTTGTTAGTTATTGACGCCAGCAACATACTGTATTTCTTCTGTAGAGCCGCATTTTGCAAAAAAAAAAAAAAAATGAAAACCAATTTTTTTGTAAGGGAGCATTCCCACAACCCTATCGTTCACGCAATTTAATTGCTTCCCTTGAAGTTTCAGTAAATGCAACTGAATGCAATTCAGCGAGAATCCCCTCGGAGTTAGATCGATCCAGCTGGTATGATAAGTTTATGGGCACCCAGTCTAAGTCACCGAAACGGTTTTAAGTACATGTAAGTAGGCCTACATCTTTCGCATTTTTCTTTGGTTGCAAAACGCGGCTTTTCGGTTTCGATAAATTAATACTTGAGCACTGCAGCTATGATTGTACATACATGTATATGATACATAACGATGAGACGGTATGCATAGAGTACTCTCTACCAGGGCCACAATTTGTTTTTTTTTTACTTTTTGAAATTAAATCTGAAATTTTGATAGATCCATTCTGATTCCGACCACACCTTGTCCAAGGAATAAACAAACCTGTGCCAGAAACAAAATGCCAACCATGTCGCAAATCAAAAGGAAGCATTGAAATGTCACGCAAAATTCCTTTCTCTCGTGACAATTTTAAGTCATATAACCACTATTCTTAAGACACAAATTTCAGGCAAACGGCATATTATTGTTATATATCATACTGTCAACCAGATACAAAGCTAAAAGTTCTTCGTGATAATAGTTTTATGATGGCATTTTTGAATTCAGTGCAATTTAAGGAATAAATAACCAAATAAGAACTTACGCGTGTCACACCTACTACAGCTGGATTATTTTGACAAGCACATATAAAGTTCCTATACCTTCATATAAGCCGGAAATAATGTTTTATAGAGCCACACATGCTAATTAAGTTTTTCAGTAATAACAATTTGTCTTTAATAAGTAAATAAAGAAATATCCACCTTCCGATATGACCCCTACATCGCCGTTATACATGCACGAGATCACGACAACTGAGATTTGCAATATATTTGAAGAGATGTCGCAACGCTAAATCAGAACTTTCTGTATCAGTAACTATTTTCAAACGAAAAGCATTATAATGTCGTGCATACATGAATGGTTGACAGTTAATACACCATTTTCATGTCTTGTACCACCGTGTCACACAACACCTACATGTTTCTGTTACATATAAATGTACTAGCATATATGACGAACACAGTGAAGAATTATTTTGGTATCAAAGGAAAGAAAATATCGCAAGGCAATACACCTAACCACATTTAAAGTTCATCCTTCACTACATATTACCTAGTGGATATAATATGTAGTATTTAGTTATAAGTGTAACTGAAATGTGCCAAGTACGAAAGTGATAATTCAGTATTCATCATTACATAAAAAAATGGGGATACGGGGAGGGAGAGAAAACTTTAAGTCTTTAGGCCCTATTTCTTATAGTTAGGATCATGTGGGAGATACTTAGGTATTGTTGGCAGTATAAATGTAAGCCCCTCCCCCCTCTCACTGCCTTGTTCGGGATATCTTGAATCCGTAAAAGTGTAATATTTCAACTATATAGTTACGCGGCATTTCTACCTGTGGTCTAGCCGGATAAACGAAACATATGAATAAACACACATACTTGTGTATAGCTTAATAATTAAATGTACACGCAGGTCTTTGTTTGCTTTGCATATCTCTGAGCTTGTTTACTATAAATTAGATGACTCACTCGTCTGATTCAAATGCAATAAGTTGTAACTTTTGTTCGATTCATTGAAAAATTTGTTAATTTTTTACTCTTGGAAATGCCATTAAACGAAAGTACATCTGTATTTAGAAATGATTCAGCCTTTCAATATAATTTGACAGGAATGTTGTGGTAAATAGCTCTGTAATATTTACCAATATCGAGTCAGCAAAGTTTCCATTAACGTGGGAGTGTAAGCGTCTTTTTTATTTATTCGCCTCGCAAAGTGTTCCACATATTAATGGCGTGTACTTTGCACAGCGTCATCCTTTATCAGTTTTTTATTGGATTAAGACATTCTTATCATTCTAAACAGAGGGGATCACTGTCTGCTTCGTCTGTTAGTTACCCCCCCCCCCCCCTTCGCATCTTTCCGTCTTTTTCAACTTGGCAATTACCCCCGCCCCTACCCCCTACATTATGGTTCGACTTACAGGATTTGCTTTTTTTTGTCGTTTTTTAAAATACTGTGCCCGTTACCCGTTTGCACTGTGACTGCAAACGACACTTGGTCGGGTCTAGATAGCATATCACTACCACACGTAGTCCATAGCAACTTGAACAACCTTGGGGAGTATCAATAAACTACAGGCACGAAGTCTGTCACGATTTAATTAATTAACCTCTGGCCTATTCATATGCAGATTCAGTTTGTCCAGTTATCATGGGAAAAAGTTTTATGCCTTCATTGATGGGCCCCTAAAGCGAAAATGGGGGAGTCTTTTCGATATAGGATTTAGTTTGACCATTGTCACAACACGTGTTATGAGAAACTTCACACCTTCAGCTTGGGAAGACCAAGTAATAGTGATAATTTTACAGTGTTCGGTTTGCTGTGCTGTTATGTATTTGGAGCTCAGGTGTAAAGGCAGCTTTAGGTATTAACTTAGTGCATGACAACCTCTGCGTATGACAAATATGCCTACACTGCATAATGGATGTAATATAGGCTGACTCAGATTGCAGTTACAAGAATCACATTGTATAAATGTATGGATACTTGACTATGGAATGTATAAGTTGAACAGGTGTGTGTCTGCATATAGGCCCACGTCTGTGTGTGCGCGCGTGTGTGTGTGTGTGTGTGTGTGTGCTTGTTGTTTTGTCAGTCTGTGTGTGTGAACTTGTTGTGTCAATCTATGTGTGTGTGTGTGTGTGTGCGTGTGTGAGAGAGAGAGAGAGAGAGAGAGAGAGAGAGAGAGAGACAAGATTGATTTTTTAAATATAAAGGCAGTATATAGGAGACATTCAAACCCCAAGGTGGAGGTTAGCAGAGCAAGGTTATCTTCCTCTCATCCACTATCTTATCACACACACAGACTACTCTGCCACACACCGTCCCAGCTGAGTCAGTGAATAACACATTGATTAGTAAGTGATCGAGGGCATGGTATTTACTGATACGATATAGAATTAAAAATTTATAAGCAGTGTGTCATTCTATGACAATGCCTGCATTCGAATGCATATACGTTTTCTTTATGCACTCCACGGTCATGTGATTGAAAGGGTATGCAAGAATAAGTATATTATTGCATATGATACAGTATTTTATAAAAGGCACACTGAATAATTCATAGTGTCTGTATGGATATTAATGTAGTAGACTCGATGCAGTTACATTCATATTAATGACCTTTTTTAAACAGGTGGGATTTTATTTCTTCATGATAATGCGAAGCACAAACATATCACTGAAGAAAGGGGTTTGTATTTTTTAGGAATACTTTGAAAGTTATCTATGAACGAATCATAAAATTTTATTTTTCTATCAATACCAGGATATCCTCAATGTTTATCCGCTTTGCAATGGCAGGTATTTCAGTGCTCGCTTTTACTTGTTCTGTCTATAGAAAGCATTAATATTAGAACGTCCTTGGTTTATATTCAGCCTAACTGCTGAACTAAGAGAGCAGTCAACCGTTGTAATTTTTTCCAAAGATATATTGACTTGCAGACGTAAGATTGATGATATATTATAAGCAGGTTTTACCAAAGAGAGGCTGATCGGTGGGGATGGAACCAGAAAACAATGTCAACATCTCAGGTGGTATTTCTCTCCAGTCATCACACCCTAGGGGCCATTACCCTAGCCTTCACCCCTGATAAAACCGCTGACCTTGGACGACAGCGAAGCAGGCTTCCCCAAAGATGCAATACACTTTTTTACCTAATTCACGACCAACCTGGACGCAATTCGACGACAAAGTTTCACTTAGAGGACTGCATTTTACTCATGAAACATAATATGATAAATTCGTCTGCCCTAATATTGAAGCCTCAATTTTGCTATTCGCTGGGACCTATAGAGTTAATTGAGCTAATTGTAATATTTCATATCAGTTGAGTAGGACAGAAATTACAAACGCACACCGCTATTTGAACACCAAGAGGTCTGCATATTAATCTCATGTCATATTGTTTGTTGTACACTTTGACTTCAAGTCCAAGGCCGATTTGCCAATCAAATCCGTTCATGATATCCAACATGGCAGATAGTGTACTATGGAATGGTATGGGAAGGGTTGCCCTAGATTATATCTGTATTATATGTGGATTTAACGACTTAATCTGCACCAGGTTATTGTTCATGTGCTCATGCTCGTGGCATGCCGCAGCATTAGTTTTTTGTCGTTTAAACAGCATTTCTTCATGTTTTGGTCTGCCAGAATTTGACCATTTCATGAGATACGGTTTTATTTAAGTCGCGACCCCTTTTTAAAGCCATATCACTTTAATATTTGCTTTAATGATTTCTTATCGACCTAGTCATCGAAACACGAGTCTCCACTTTCATTTGGCGTGAACTGTTTAAACTACAGTGTGGCTGTTTTAATAATTTATCCTACATCAGGATGTCGGATTCTGTTTCTATTTCGGTCTCAGTATAGGGAAATGAATGATGTAGCTAAAACAATAGCTGCTAAAAAGGGACAGTTACAGAAGCCACGGGTCATTAGTCAAGGCTTCAGAATTTTAGCCTTGTAATGGCTTCACACAGACGGAATCATTTCCGTCTCGACCTTTTATGCAGTGTATATCATCCCGTTATCGGCACCGATTTACGAAAAAGTCCTATATAAGGATCCCATAGGATTCTATAGGAAATTGGCCCAATTTTGTATAGGATCCAATAGGACTTTTTCCGTAAGGGGAATGTGCTGGTAGAATTATAATATTGAAAAGGTTCAATCACTAACCCCCTAACAGGGGGACCAGGATGCTATGGAAGGGGGTTTACCCTGCTTATTTGCAGGTTTCACTTCTTTCTTTTATCAGTTATCCACGAGAGCGGGCTTCAACGAGTTTTATAATCGTGACTGAATTTAACATTTAACCTTTTTCATCACTCCCCCCCCCCAATACCTAAGGCGAAATCAATTTTAACACTGTTTAACCGTTATGTAGATTTCTACGCTGAGGCAATTTAACCCAGTCACCGTCGTTGCCTGAATGAAAATGCCTTCGTCGTAAACATTTTTTACGGGGAGGGTCGATTCAGGTGACAACATAATCCGTTCTTAACGGTGTCTTAAAATCGTTTAACACTTGACGCACCATTAGATGCTCTTGTTGATTACAGTTAAAGCGAGCAAACTAAGGTCCATTTATCTTAATTTGAATCAATCCGTGACCAGTTTAATCGTTCGAATCATTATAAATGACGAAGCAAACAGCTGGGTCAGGTGTATCGAGCTGACCTACATATACACCGGCTACACCTACCTGTAGCTAGGCGTGTGCTATAGCAGCACAGAATACAGATCGCTACTAGAAACCCCTTCATCGTCTCCTTGATGTAATCTCGACAGCTCCCTGGGAGTAAGACCTCTCACAGCGTGGACCGGTTTCAAAATGGCGTTCAAGGCGGTTAAGTTTTTCACAGTTCAAAGTGTGCCACAGGTGAGGATGTCTGGGAATGTTGACTTAATCAGATGGGGACGCTGGTGACGTCATCAATCATGAATAATAATACAAAACACGCCAACAATGCTGTCTACCTGGATATCCTTGTAGAAGGTTTTACGCATTCTTAACCGATTGAATGATTTTTAAGGTCACTGACAAAACGATTATCTCAACGCCGAGCGGGGTGCACTTCTCAAGTGAAGAGACATGTTTGTCATGGTCGGTCGCAGTCGCGGACAGGTGTGCACTATAGTGGCCTTAAGGTCGGTCGATGATTTGGTATTGTGCAAATTTAACTGGTTTGCAGTCAATAAGTAGTGTTGTTATTTTTTTAATCTTTAAACTAGAATTTATTGTAAAATATAGCAACTTGTCACAGAAAAGAGACATATTCAATATTTATTTGCTGGAATCCGTTCATAGTAATGATATCATGTCCACGTAGTGCGCTTATCAATCCAGGACCAACGGAATGCGGTTCCTTTTTATGATTTATTTGATTTAGTGATCCTTAAATCACTGTGCATTTGCATGTGTGACCCGTTAAAATGAAATACAGAATAAAGATGGGTATGCCTGTACCGTACATCTCCAGATTGGAACATGTATCTATTCGTCATTCAGTCCCATTACATGTATATATTTCTGACATCAATAAAGAACGCTCTGTCAAAGAATGGATCATGGATGATATACTTTTGCATATTTTATGGGTATGCAAACTCTATTGTGTAAATAAAATTACAATCATCGCAAAAAAGCGTTAGCGCCAGTGTGCCTTCCTGCATCGTAAAAAAAAAACTTGATTAGATTAAACTTAACATCACTCTCAAGGGCCTATTGTGATGTGGGGAGATAATTGAAATCGGTTGCACTACTACCGTACCTGCATGCGATAGTGTCTATGTGACTGACATTTTAATTAAATATCCTTGTGTGATTAATCTCCGCGCCATGTGTGCTGTTAGTCCCATTGAAAGAAATGCTTTTATACTTCCTAGTTAAATCAAAATTAAAGTGTGATGTACTTTATTGTGTTGATGCTGTGGGGGATCTTTCATTATAAGTTTTAACAGGCACTTTGCGAAGCTCTTATAAACCTCGGCATTTCTACCTATTATGCATTCTTTGTAACCCCCCCCCCCCCCAACCCCAGTACCAGGAATCCTCACTCGTTCTTTGACGCGAAATCAGATCGGCTGCATATGCCGTTCATTGTGTGTTCCCGGCTTCGAATTCTTTTTTGCATGAAAGGCCCATTTCCTCCCCCGGCCCATCGCCTTTACACATCTTTGTTGACCCGATATTTGTGGACACAGGTCAAACTTAAGGCCGTGTCATCACCCCCACGCTATTTGTTGACCGCGTCTCGTCTTAAAGACATGCATCATGCATTATATTCATTGTGAAGTTATCTTAAACACCTGCCTGCGATAAAAGGTGTAATGTCCGGGATGTTAAAGTATATATCATACCTTAACTAGACGCGACTAGATGTCTTCATCTCCCCGGCTCACAAACACTTAAAATGCAATACAAATAAAGTTTTATAGAGGCCAAGTCGTAAAGAGGAGGTGTCAGGCGGTTTAATACCATAGGCGACGGCACTATCGACGAAAATTGGTCTCTACCTTACCTCTAAAATTGTCAACAACTCTGGGGAAATTATTATGTTTAGGCATCAAAGAGTTTAATTTGGTTATCTTTATAGCTATTTAATCCTCCAGTTTATGATCAAATTAAACTAACACTGCTGATAAGGAATCAGTTCTACTAGTAAATTACATGCACGATGAAAGGATAAAGTAAACAGTTTTCATTTCTTCTAAGAACAAGTGATTTTGAATCAACGATAAAGTCTAGGACAAACTAACATATAGGGTGGACAGACGAAAAAATGAAAACAAGAAATGGCCACAAAGAAAACTCAATCCTGCGATAAAAAGTATTTGTATAAAAATAAATGAACTAAAAAACGTCTGAAAAGAAACAACGGAATATGCCTAGCCTTATATTAAAACTGAATTAAGTAATCAGAATGTCTTTTTTTACAGCCGACTGTATGTTCAATGATTATCCACGCCCTTCCTCCTAGCTTTGCGGCCAGCGAGTGGATTCTACTGCGCATGCGCTGTGAACATAACGAATCGATTTTAAAGGTAATAAGCGCCGCCTGCGCTGTATCAATTGATCGGCAATTCAAAATGTATGATTCATGCTAATCAAACAATACAGACGCGTCCTGCTTTGCCACATGGAACACACGTGACAGTTTATTGAAATGAGTTTTCCTTTAATGGTAGCTCATCTGCATATATATATCTCGGATAGTAAAGGTTTAAGGGTGACTGCTCAAAATTGTCGCGTGCTTCGTGGGCTGACTCAGCTTTGATTTGCCCTCGGACAGGGGTCCTCAACGCCAAGTCGTAAGAGGACATTGGTACAGTTAATAACCCGATGTTGTGTACAGTATGTTATCGAGTAATAAATGTAAATACTCCCATGCAAATCCATAAATAATCCCTGTTGGAAATTTAATTGAATTCGACACATATTTCAATCTTAACCTTGATATTGCTTTTGGGACTTTTCGTTTGCTTCATACGTTCCAATGGCTATAAAGAGACCTCTACACAGTTTTATAAAACCATCGCCAAATGAGTTTAAGTCAATATAATACACGACTCTTTGGTTATGAGAGATAATAGTGGTCACATTTATATAGTCCGATACACTCGACTCTGTAAGAGTATCTAAATGTGATAAATGTTACAACAAGTGCTTGTTGTAGTGAAATATGAATACAATATTTGTGCAGCAGTAGTGTATGGACACACATACGCACGCTTACAATCCTGCCTTGTTAATCCTCCCCCGTTATTCGTTCTTTTGACAGCTTTTACACCCTCGCACTACGACATAAATGCCCGACAAAGTTTAAGTAGATTTTACCCCCCTAGTACTTAGCCTTAAACAAACAGCAAATAACGGCGGGAAAAGCTGACCAATAAGGACCTGGGTACTTATCATTGTGTGTTTGTTAAAGTTCTATTAGGTCACGCTCAAGGTTATTACATTTGACAACACATTAAGAAAGCGATATAAATGTAGATTGTTGATTTAACCTCGGAGCTGTATATAGAACACGTAAAAGTTGTAACGGTCGGAAATAGTTAAAGGAAAACTATTACAAATAGTCCCGTGTTTGCTTATACCGTACTAACGGTCGCTTTCCAGTGCCTCTTAATGCAAGATGTCCTGGCTGCAATTTTGCCGCTAAAAGTTAAATGCGTGAGCTGGAGGACATTTTGGCCATCATTCTTCTTCGAACTCAGTCATAAATTAATTTAAACCCGTGGAAAGAAATGGGGAAATGGTACATGCGTTCTTGTTGAACCCGAAGTATTTTAGATGTATGTTGACAGATGCTGATGTCAGAAATGCTGAGGAATAAAATTTTACGTGTATGATATATCACAATTGCAATCAAGGAAGTATGGCGTCCGCTTCATACGCCTATGATAAGATATTGATGGTTTGCTCAAGATACTGATGTACCAGTAGGCCTACCTACAAAAACCTTTAACGTAGACTACGAATGAGACATGAACGTGAATTATTCTCTATACATTAATTGAACAATTAACATAATGATAAAACATGACATGTAATACAATACGCAGTCTTCTCAAAACTTAATTGAAAAATGAACGTCAAGACTATTTTCTAGCACATTTCTTATTTGATTAAAAAAAAGATTCCCTTTTGCGTTAACGAAACCCGCCTGCACTAGCATACTGTATAGCTAGCATAACCCTTTTTAGACTTAAAAAAAAACAAAAAACACCAGGTTAATCCTACATGTAATTGCAAAGAATGAGAGGAAGTTCGACTGCCTGAGTGAATTTTTAGAATAATGTATCCCGCAAAAGGCAATACAAAATAATGTCGAAGAGAACACCACTCATTATCCCAAAAATGATTGAATTCTTCAAAAAGCTTGCAGAAACAAGTTGCATTCAACAAAATGGATCTCATCGCTTATTTGACTTTATCTTCTTCGAGAAAACGTTTTAACATAACAAAAGAAAATAAAGATAAAAACACTCGAATATTTCATTCTGAAGTGATACCCGACCTAAAGAGGCAGACGTACACCGTACATGTCGTTTTGAATTTTTAAACTGCAATATAAAAATCCACAGAAAAGCGGCTAATTGTAAGGAGTCACAAATAGTTTGAACTATGGAATGACCCTGAAATGAAAAAGACTTATGCAAAGATTTCTGTTCCCCTATTAAAAGGTTGTATGCAATACGTTTTAGCGCGTGACCTTTCATTGTGTAGACATTCCGCGTGCAGAGGTGTTTTCGACTAAGAGGTCTTTGTTAGTTCACTCTTGATGTGCTCTGGGACGTTAATTTGGAAGAAAAGTATTGAGCAAGGTAAACGTGGCATTACTACCCTGTCTAAACATGTTGGACGTAACAGTGGCAATAATCGTCTCAAGGCAGGGGATACACAAATACGATATGGAAGTTTTCAGCCAAAGTCGACAGAGACATGTTTGGAAATCTATTGCAGTTATTGGAAATGTTGGGCAAGACGTGTATAATGATAATAAAGAGAAATATTGATAGCTGAATCTACGGTTGTTGTGCAGTCCCACGGGGAATTTGTTATATCAATTGTTATATCAATTGGCAATGTTATATCAATTGGCAATGTTATATCAATTGGCAAATACAAGTACATGGAAAAAGCTAGAGCGAGTTTCTTTCTGTTTTGTTTTAAATTTTGATCAGATTTTAATTTGAAGTGTAAAAAACCTGTTTCATGGGTTTTTGTTGAAGAGTGCTACAACAGTTGTTTTAGTCATAAAATGAGCTGAAAACGTTGACCCCGCGACCTTATTTTATAGTTAACCATATTATTAAGATTAGAAAACACATACCCTATAACCGTGGTATATCTATGTAAACGCTTTCTATTTTTGTTTTATTTGTATTTATTTGACTTTTGAATATCAGAAATTGTCATAAGTATATCAGTGAAAAAAAAAAAAAAAACGCGCGAATTCGTCGGAGATCTTTGTGCTTGACGAGACGGAATGCGTTAGTTGGGACTTATAATGCAACTGCATTCTTCCCATAACGTTTGCTACAATTTTAATCGAATGCTCCTCAATTTCTATACTAGAGACGAATGTATGGGCCAATTTCAATTTAACAGAATGAATTGAACACGTTGTTTGGATAGGCGTATTTAACAACATTACTCGTTTAAATAATTTTCTTACATTTTCATGTTATTACATTATATCACTTGATAAGCAAATAAAAGCAAATGAAAATAAAATCCGTACACGTGGAAAACATAAGCAAATGAAAATAAAATCCGAACACGTGGAAAACTGGATCAGTTCGTTTAATGTCACCTGCATTTCACGTATCAAAGGAAGAAACAGCTAATAAGTCTCTTCCATTTCGGCATCATAAATTACTGTCATTCTGGGACAATAAAACCCGTAGAATTGTTATTGTACAGTATTTCCCTCCCAGTCTAACCGTATTCACACATACTAGACACACTAATGCTGGCCATGTAAAATAGATTTTCATTAGACATCGATGTAGTCAATATCTGTTATATAATTTACATGTTCAATGGACAGTACGGTCAAGTTAATAGGAACCGAGGGTTGATGTCCCATAAATTCAAGTGGCCGCGTTCAGTGAAGCAGTGCGGTCTCTGATACTGTATGGAACAGCAGGCCCGTAGCCAGACATTTAAAAAGGGGGTTTCTTTTTCTGAAAAAGTGGACCTTTTTCCATGAAAACTTCATGAACCTAGATCAAATCTTACCCAGAATGGACCTTTTCCCACCAAAAGGTGCGGTTCTTTCGAACCCCCCGAACCCCCCCTGGCTACGGGCCTGGACAGGATATAATGCTAAATATAAATAGGATCAAGTTGCATATATATGTCCTCGTGACCGACTTTAAACAGAAACCCACGTGATACACACTCAGTGCATATCGAAACTAAAACCGCTCTGTACAATATCACACAATTACACACCAAAAAGTCGTATGGAGTTACATCTAGCCTCATTTACACGCGGTATTTTAACACTTTAAGAGAAAGCATACCCCTGTATGTTACCGTAGTGGACCGTGCAAGACGCTCGATGGCCACGGCAGTCTAATAAAGATGTCTCCTTGATCTAAACCTACTTAAATAATATGACATACTTATTAAAATAATAAAACAAACTCAGGTATGATGTTGGAAATTTGGCCGATGACGGCCGCATTTATTGAAGGACTGTCTGATAAAAGGAATGAAGCGTATTAGTGATAAACATTGAATTGTGTTGAGTAATGGTATTTACGTAATGTGTACGCCTGTAATAGCTACAGTTAATATAAAATTTCCAAACAAATAGTGAACATAGGCATTTTAACTGACCTACTGGTAAAAAGCACATCTTGGCAGACATTACTGACGCTCAAACACTTCGTCATTCTACTGAATAAAAGTCGTTCAGATATAGTTAACGTTAATGAATTATGAGTCAGACGCCAGAGGAGCCGACGTCCTGACAATTCTGTTGGAAGGGGGTTTGCCGAAGGTACGTCACAGGTATAATTGATAATTAATCTGAAATAATTGCAAAATAATTAGAATAGTGGTACTCATTTAATCATATTGATATAGAAAAAACTGATGCCCTTTCATAACTTACAAAAATTGTGTTAAAAAATAGAACGCTTTATAGTCGTGGATGAACAGTGACGCCATTAAAGGGTCACTTATCGTTAATGTGGTCCATCAAATTACACCTTTCCATTTCGTTTATAGTAGCAAGGGGTGAATATAGTTAATCAATTTTTTGTCCTAACTCAAGATGGTATATTGTCGGTTATAATCGTCAGCTGTAAAGCGTGCGTTGATTTGAGAACAGTGTGACATTCGTGCGATGTAATATCAAATCTTATGTATAGGATGTATAGTAAGTTTAGAGACGTCATAAAATTCCCATCTGTATCTTGTATTTTCTTGGTTTATTTAATATGTTTCAGTCAAAAAGCTCATTATGTGTACTAAGCAAAAAAAAAAAAATTAAAGCCGCTACTACGACACCACAGAGAGAGAGAGAGAGAGAGAGAGAGAGAGAGAGAGAGAGGTCACTGAATCCCTCGTTTAATAATATATATTAATATACTTGTTCAGGTAAAAAGCAGATAAAAAGCTGTCGGTCCAGCAGAATCTATCTATCTCAGCTTAATAGTCTGACACGCCTCCTTGCAAAGCAACATGAACAACATCATGAACCACTCAGTTTTCTCGGCTTTACCCGTGTACTTTAAATAACGAAGGGATGTTTTAATGTAGTTGGTGTTCTTCATGACTTCCACATTTCTAAGTCGTCAGCACACAGCTATAGATAAGGCGCTCTAAAATGTTAGGGATAGCAGTGGGCTGATTGCGGATTCCTGAGGTGTGCCGTCGTTGCGACTAAATATCATTTTCAGATTTCTCGACGTTGATAGCGACCTTCATTTTCCTGCCTTCCAAAATGATGACAGTAATCGAACGATCTTGACTAGCAAATTGCTATCTGCAAGCTTGAAGAGTAACTCAGCTTAGAGTCAAAAACCTCCTGACCTGTTACCACATAAATAATGGGCCCATAACTCATTTTCTGTCATTAACCTTACCCCCCCCCCCCCACACACACACACACAGGGTCACACACCTGTACCGGCGGTCATATACAACGGAGGTGTAGTTTAGTTGTAGGCTTGGGTACAATACGTGCAGGTAGACAAACTCTTAAAACACATTATCAATTTAGGTTTAAAAGATATACTGTAATTCAACATGAGATACGTTTTTGGGTATCATATCCACACAAAAACCTGAAAATAAAAAAAGATGAAAGTTCTTTTCATTGATCCTCAATGCTCTTGCTACCCAGTAAACAATTATTTACCTATTTTCAAGGCAGAAGTATACGCTAGTAGTTTTTACTTTTTTCGAAGCCCATCTTTTCAAACAAATTCATATTCGAAAGCGCCGTTGTGTCTCACTTAATTTAACCCAAATTCTTCGCCACTGGAGAGAGGAACTTTACATATTTTACTAGTTTCACAATAAGCCTGTGAAGATAATGACTGTCTGGCCCAGTACAAAGACACCATATCTCATTTCAACCGTTTTGCGTGCCTTGGGGAAAATTAAAAGGTAAAACTATCTGTCCGCCACTTTTCATGCGAGCTCAGCACCGGGCAGTCTTATCTCATTTATGTGGCTTGTTTTCATAAATAAGACAGAAGGAGAAAATATTTTGAGAGAGGACCCTGTTTGAACTTATTGCATTTGTAAAAAAGTAAGTATAACTGAAGCTGTATATAAGAAATGAATGAGTTAATTAATAATATAAACGTATCAAGATTATGTTGTCCAGGGCCCCGTAACTCGAAAGCATCGCGCATTGCGACCGAGCGCAATCGTCTGGATTCCATAACTCGCCCATACTCGCCCAATATAATACATTGTAGGGATGTGATATCGCTATTCGCAATATACAATGCTTTCGAGTGACGGGGCCCAGTTCTCAGCTTGATGGAAAGACCTAACACCCTCGACAGGTTGACCGAGCTTTGCCGAAGACTGTTCTAATCTTTTAGATTCCTCTACCAACGCCAATAGATACTGCTGTTTTCTTTCATTACCTGGAAGAGAAGAAATGTTCTAATGATGGCTTTTATTCCAGAACAAAATGGCAGCAGCTCCCTACCCCAACTTTTGGGTGCGTAAAATGCGATCTTTCTTCGTCCTCTTTGACAGAGATCTTGACGGATTGGTCAACAAGAAAGATTACGTCGACTGGATTGCTGGGAGAGTGGGTCAATTCATGCCCAAGGAGAAAGCGGAGGCATACACCCCACTGTGGTCGGCGGCGTGGGACTTCTACTGGGCCGACAAGGCAGTCAATGACAACGTCAACATAGATGATATGATTCAAATCCATTCTCGCTATCTCAGTGATCCGAACTTCCACGAGTCAGCGGAACAATGTCTTGCTGCTTTCTTCGACTCTGCGGACGCCAATAGTGACGGGATGATTTCCCTATCCGAGTACACTGCTTTTCTTGAATGTTACGGCGTACACCCCCTATCGGTGACTCCATCTTTCGAGGCACTGGACACCAATCATGATGGGATGATCAGCAAGGAAGAGTTCGTAAAAGCTGGAACGGATTATTTCCAAGTAACTGCAGATACACCCGCTAAACTTTTCTGGGGTCCTTTCCGTGGTTGAGGTTGTGGTCAAGGTTAGTTGATCAAGTGGTTAATGACATTTGCTCCGGTCAGGTTAACTTTATTACAGTTGAATTGGTTTTTATAACTAATTTCTACGTGTGTTACATTACTGACTTGATTTGACGGTGCAGGGTTCAAATATCCCCCATCATATAAAAACATCATAATCAAAACAAATATTTGTTAGGAATGAAAATGGCAGGGAGCATAATAACATATAATATAAGTTATGTGTATTTATATTGCATACTGATGTTTTCACTTTCTTTTCGAAGGGTGGAAATGGCCGACTTCAGTAGAAAGATGGTGGATATACATCTATATCGTCGCAGCAAGTTATGCATATGCCATAGCAATTGGACTTTACGTTGAAACGCCCTAAATGCACAACAAACATTGCATATACAGGGATGCCAACTTTCTAAAATTTCAAAAAAAAAGCATTTACCTCCGACAAGTATGTTATGTTTTAACCCCCGGCTTGTCTTTCTGCTTGTTTCTTTTTTCGTCGCCAGCGTTGTCCAAAGATTTATGGATGAATTTTGATGATATTTTCAGGAAAGACCCCAAAATTCTAGCAAAAATGTGTTTAGATTTTGGTGATGATCACTTTATAAACTAATGATTGCATATTGGTTAACTATTTGTCCTCTGAGATTTTCTAGTTTTTGTTTTCATTAAAAAAACAACGTAAGCGATATGCAGAAAAGAGAGTAAATTGTTACTTATATGTTTTATACTACAGAGAGAGAATGGATGATGTAAATACAGTAGGCAAACCATTTCGTCTAAAAATAGCAAGTAATGGAAGGATCACTGTACGTATTCCGCATTGCCTGTGCTAAAACATAGTGCTTAAACATTTGATTTTGACAGGTCTAGGTCATGTCGCCAGTATTTGACTATGTTTTAACACTACGCTAGACCAGGTAGAAACCATTAGACTGGATCACTTCCGACTCTACAAAACCTACACTGTATTGCACAGAGTTATTCCAGCATTGGGCTGAGAAAAGAAATCGTATGCTGTTCATCAAATTATAATTATAATCGTACTGTAATTATACTGTGTCGCTTTTGGTGTATCTATAATATGTGTGACGGGATCCGTTTGTACGTGAGGCGTTGTCATTAGCACCCACTTTTTCATCCTTGGTATTTTTTTCATAATTTTAAAGGTACATACGAACCAAGCATCGGTGGAGCGTGGATTCCCAGTAACACATGTAAACCACTTCTACTAGATTCTTATATGACTCAAATAAATTCGACATGCCAAGGGATAAACTGAATAGATCACTCGATCAGCCATAAAAGACCTTTAGACTGCTCCTTTCTTAAAATTATTGGTTGTAAATTTAACCTACCTGTACTTTCGTGACCTACTTTCCTGCCCCATTGACATACAGCTTAGAATGCCAGCAGAAAAATCCGTTCAAACATCATTTTCGGGTAAAATTAAACAATGCCTTTTGATAATTGTTTTAGTTATACTACTTGAAACTATATGCTGGCATTTGGTTGGTTTTTGTGACAAAAAATTGACTTTGTATGCATCTTTAATGTAGCTTGGACATGATTTTCTGAGTATCCTCACTGCCTTTACAGGTGTACATCGCGTTGAAAATGAGTATCGTCTCAATAGTCCATAGCAATATATGACTAGAACATCGTGAATTCGGTGACCCAGATAAGGAATAATAACAAAAGCATTATATATATATATATATATATATATATATATATATATATATATATATATATATATATATATATATAATGATATTTAGCAGCCAAAGTCACTCTGCTCTTAGTCTGCTTCCGGCAGCAGTTCTCGAAAAAGCGTGGGTCGGTCTCGCTATCGGCATTGAAAGCGGAAATTTGGAGGGCATCCAAAACGGGACCAGGAGTGCACATCGAGAGAAAAAGAAAGGACTTTAACGTGAGCTAAACAAAGTGATGCTTGTAGACTGCAGAAAGAGTCAAACGTGTTAAGATCCTAGAAATTATAAGTGCTAAAGTTCTTTCTGATAATGACCATTTTTCATAGAACATCTGTTCGAACAGCTACATATTCATCGATGTAAGCGTTTCACTCAATCTGATCCACACAATTGCCTATGGAAAGAGGAAATTTATGTTTCACTATTCATTGCCAATCATCATTGCCAATCTTTTTATCTGGCCAGTTCTAACACTTTAAAACGACCGTTTGAAGATAATGAATGTCTGACCTAGGACAAGGACACCGTATCTCATTTCTAACTGTTGTGAGTGCCTTGAGAAAATTAACAGGTGAAACAGTCATTCCGCCATTTTATGTGCGAACGCAGCATCGGGCAGTCCTCGTTATTGAGATTTGCTTTTGACAAGGGACAGAAAGACAAAATATATTCTAAAAAGGCAAACTATTTCGACAAGTACCGGTACTTAAAAAGTAAGTAAAATAATTATTACACCGTACAGTGTATATGGTATTGTGCTACTTGAGTAAGTTAGAAAGAGGCATAAAAATCATGCCAGGGTCTTATTTCATTTCTCTCTCATTGGCCACCTGTATTGCAGCTTTCATTTATCAACTAGAAGGGTAGAACTTTTCCCATAATGGCTGCTTGTATTTCAGAACAAGATGTCAGCAGCTTCCTTCCCCAACTTTTGGGTGCGTAAAATGCGATCTTTCTTCGTCCTCTTTGACAGAGATCTTGACGGATTGGTCAACAAGAAAAATTACGTCGACTGGATTGCTGGGAGAGTGTGTAGATTCATGCCTAAGGAGAAAGCGGAGGCATACATCCCACTGTGGTCGGCGGCTTGGGACTTCTACTGGGCCGAGAAGGCTGTCAATGACAACGTCAACATAGATGATATGATTCAAATGCATTCTCGCTATCTCAGTGATCCGAACTTCCACGAGTCGGCGGAACAATGTTTGGCTGCGTTCTTCGACTCTGCGGACGCCAATAGTGACGGGATGATTTCCCTTCCCGAGTACGTGGCTTTTCTTGAATGTTACGGCGTGCACCCCCTATCGGTGACTCCATCTTTCGAGGCACTGGATACCAATCACGATGGGATGATCAGCAAGGAAGAGTTCGTAAAAGCTGGGACCGACTACTTCCAAGTAACTGCAGACACACCTGCAAAATTTTTCTGGGGTCCTTTCCGTGGTTGAGGTTGTGGTCAAGGTCAGTTGATCACGTGGTCAATGACATTTGCTCCGGTCAGTTTAACTGAATTCCAGTGGGATTGTTTTTTATAACTAATTTCTACGTGTATTATGTTACTGACTTGATTTGACGGTGCAGGGTTCAAATATCCCCCATCATATAAAAACATCATAATCAAAACAAATATTTGTTAGGAATGAAAATGGCAGGAAGCATGATAACATATACCCTGTAATATAAGTTATGTGTACTTATATTGCATACTGATGTTTTCACTTTCTTTTGGAAGGGTGGAAATAGCCGACTTCAGTAGAAAGATGGTGGATATACATCTATATCATCGCAGCAAGTTATGCATATGCCATAGCAATTGGACTTTACGTTGAAACGCCCTAAATGCACAACAAACATTGCATATACAGGGATGCCAACTTTCTAAAATTTCAAAAAAAGCATTTACCTCCGACAAGTATGTTATGTTTTAACCCCCGGCTTGTCTTTCTGCTTGTCTCTTTCTTCGTCGCCAGCGTTGTCCAAAGATTTATGGATGAATTTTGATGAAATTTTCAGGAAAGACCCCAAAAGTCTAGCAAAAATGTGTTTAGATTTTGGTGATGATCAATTTATTAACTAATGATTGCATATTGGTTAACTATTTGTCCTCTGAGATTTTCTAGTTTTTGTTTTCATTAAAAAAACAACGTAAACGATATGCAGAAAAGAGGATAAATTGTTACGTATACGTTTTATACTCGAGCGAGAATGGCTAATGTAAATACAGTGCAGTAGGCAAACCATTTCGTCTAAAAATAGCAAGTTATGGAAGGATCACTGTACGTATTCCGCATGCATCTTTTATGGTGCTAAAACATTTGATTTTGACGGATCTAGGTTATGTCGCCAGTATGTGACTATGTTTTAACACGACGCTAGACCAGGTAGAAACGATTAGACTGGATCCCTTCCGACTGTATTACACTTACACCGAGTTATGCCAATCACGCAGCATTGGGCTGAGAAAAGAAATCGTATTCTGTTCATCAAATTATAATTATAATCGTACTGTATTTATACTGCATCGCTTTTGGTGTATCTGAAATATGTGTGACGGGATCCACGTGTACGTGAGGCGTTGTCATTAGCACCGACGTTTTCATCCTTAAGATTTTTTTATAATTTTTATTGGCTTGGACATGATATTCTGAGCATCCCCACTGCCTTTACAGGTGTACATCGCGTTGAAAATGAGTATCTTCACAATAGCCCATAGTAATATATGACTAGAACATTGTGAATTCGGTGACCTGGATAAGGAATAATAACAAAAGCATTTATTCCGAATCAATACTGATTATCCGCTGTTATCATATTCGATTTTTATAAATAGCTACAAATAAAAAGATTAATTTCTTCTTGCCAGTCAGAAACTTTGTTTTCATTATTACTGAAATATGATATCTCCAACCATATCTGTATTCTTAACAAACTATTGTTGGGTTTTATATCTATTGGAATAAAAGTCTATTTCGATTAACAAATAGTTAAATTGATTTATACCGAATATATACCGAATATATACAAATATAATGCATAATGCAATAATATAAATACATATATATATGTAACGTCCTAGCCCTATGGGCTTACAAAGTCACCGGTTTTAACATTACTTATATAGCAACTTCTTTCTGACCTGAAAGCAGTTAAAGAGAAACCTCGCTGTTCTTCTATGAAAGTCTGTAAAAAGCACTTGAGGTCTCTCCCAATCTCCTCCAGGTCGTGAAAGATAAGATAGCCCATTTTTACTTTTTTTACACCATTTTTTTCCTGAATTTTGTTTTATAAATTGGACAATCAAATAAAAAATTAAGCTCATCTTCTACTTTTTTATCTTTACAGAGAAAACAGAGTCCATCGTCTATTTTTTTTATTAACAAAGCGGTTTGTTTCTACATATAATGGAAAAACTGACAACTTTCTAAAATTAAAAAAAAAGCATTCGAATTCCAGCCATTACCTCCGTCAAGTATGCAACGTTTTCATCTTTCATCTGCTCGTCTTTCTGCTTGTCTCTTTGTTCGTCACCAGCATTGTCCATAGACTTATCGATGAATTTTGATAAAATTTTCAGGAAAGGACTAAAAAATCTATCAAAAAATTGTTCAGCTTTTGGTGTTGACCAATTTATTACTGAATGATTACATATTGGTTAATTGTTTGTCCTCTGAGATTTTTGTTGTTTTTTCCTATCTTCATCAAAGAAACATTAACGTAAGAGATATGCAGAAAAGAATACCACAAATGTGTAACACGTTTCATACTCGAGTGAGAATAGCTGAAATTAGTACATTAGGCAACCATTTCGTTTTAAAATAGCAAGTAATGAACGGACCACTGTATGCATTCCGCATAGCCTGCGGCTTTTTATAGTGTTAAAACATTTGACTTATTCAGATCTAGGTCATGTAGCCAGTATGTAACTATGTTTTAACACTATGGTTTAAAAACCTTCGGACTGTATTTTACTGACACTGTACTGCACAGAGTTATTCCAATTACGCTGCATTTGGGTGAGTAAGGAAGTGTATATTGTTCATCATATTATAATTACAATCGCTGATGATATTTAGACTCTTTACTGGATCGCTTTTGGTGTATCTGAAATAAGTGTGACAGGACCCATTTGTACGTGAGACGTTGTCATTAGCACCGACGTTTTCATCTTTGGTATTTTTTTTCACAATTTTTTATGTAGATTGGAAATGATTTTCTGGCCGTCCTCACTGCCTTTACAGGTGTACATCGCCCCAAAAATGAGTATCTTCACAATAGTCCATAGTATTATATGACTAGAACATCGTGAATTCGTTGACCCTGATAAGGAATAATAACAAAAACATATTGATAAACCGCTGTTATCATATTCGAATTTTATATAATAGCTACAAATAAAAATTTTAATTTCTTCCTTTGCTTTAGAGATATATTGAAATATGATATCTCTAACTATATTTGTATTATTAACAAACTATTGTTTGGTTTTATATCTATTGGAATAGACGTCTATTCCGATTAAAAAATAAAAGTAGAAAAATAAAAATCACCTTGGCACAGGAAGTGAATTAAATATCATCAGTGACAGATTTAGGGATGTGCCATGTGAGAAAGCGGGGAAGAATGGATAAACATTTTCCGCTTCGATCGTTCGGCAAATAGTATAACAGATTCACTATATTACATAATGTATAGGGGTGAAAGGATATCTGTTTTCTCTATTTTCATTCGGGATGGTTTTTAGGAAAGAGAAGAGTTCCTTGTACCCTTTGTTTTGCGTGTAGGACTGCGCTCACAACTATCGCATGCACTAGCTATTTGATAATTCCAGTACAATTTTAACTATTTTAATTTTTTCACGATAAATTATTATTATTAACAACTCAAATTGAACATCTCTTGGCGTTCTTTCAGCTATAGCTTTAAACGATTAACAATCACCATTTCAAAAGTGGATTGGGTAAAAACTAAATGGGGGGAACTTCACTGTTATACTGAGGGAGGGGTGAGATATGAAAAACTGTTATATTATCTCGTTTTGCTCTTTACACATTTTGTTGTGGTGGTCAGCCGCAGGGAGGGGGTGTAGCGAATGATAAGCTAAGTATGGGTCTCATAACTTTGTCCTCCCTAAAATCCGCCATTGACCATGTACATTGTACACTGGAAATCGGGGCCACAGAAAACACAATTTCTTACTATGGTTTATAATCATTATTATTTTGCTGGGTAAGTGGCAACATGAAGTGGAGGTGTTGAACTAACATGGGGATGATATATCAATATTTATATATGATATTTAGCAGCCATAGTCACTCTGCTCTTAGTCTGCTTACTCAGCAGTTCTCGAGAAACGGTGGGTCGATCTTGCCATCGACAATAAGAGCGGAAAATTTGGATAGCATCCAAAACGGGACCAGGAGTGCACATCGAGAGAAAAAGAAAAGACGCTAGCGTGAGCAAAACAAAGTGATGATTGTAGACTGTAGAAAGAGTCAAACCTGTTGAGACCCTAGGGATTTTAAGTGCTAAAGTTCTTTCTGATAATTACCATTTTTGAGAGAATATCTGTTCAAACAGCTACATATTCTTCGATGTAAGTGTTTCACTCAATCTGAACCACACTTTTGCCTCTAGAAAAAAACATTGTATGTTTTACTATTCATTGCCAATTCTTTTTATCTGATCAGTTCTTACATTTCAAAACGACCATTTGAAGATAATGAATATCTGACCTAGGACAAGGACACCGTATCTCATTTCTAACTGTTGTGAGTGCCTTGAGAAAATTAACAGGTGAAACGGCCATTCCCCCATTTTATGTGCGAACGCAGCATCGGGTAGTCCTCACTTATGAAATCTGCTTTTGACAAGGGGCAGAAAGACAAAATAAAGTCGGAAAGAGTATACTATTTCGACAAATACTTTAAAAACGTAAGTAAAATAATAATTACAGTGTAAATGATATTGCGTTACTTAAATAAAAGAGACGTTAATGTCATGACAGGGTTTTAAATTGTGTATATTATTTCTCTCATATTGCCCAATTGTATTGCAGCTTCCATTTATCAACTAAAAAGTTAGAACTCTACTCCTTATGGCTGCTTTTATTTCAGAACAAAAATGGCAGCAGCTCCCTTCCCCTACTTTTGGGTACGCAAAATGCGCTCTTTCTTCGTCCTCTTTGACAGAGATCTTGACGGATTGGTCAACAAGAAGGATTACGTCGACTGGATTGCTGGAAGAGTGAGTCAATTAATACCCAAGGAGAAAGCGGAGGCATACATCCCACTGTGTTCGGCGGCTTGGGACTTCTACTGGGCCGACAAGGCGGTCAATGACAACGTCAACATAGATGATATGATTCAAACCCACTCTCGCTTTCTCAGTGATCCGAACTTCCACGAGACGGCGGAACAATGCTTCTCTGCGTTCTTCGACTCTGTGGACGCCAATAGTGACGGGATGATTTCCCTATCAGAGTACACTGCTTTTCTTGAGTGTTACGGCGTGCACCCCCTATCGGTGACTCCATCTTTTGAGGCACTGGACACCAATCACGATGGGATGATCAGCAAGGAAGAGTTCGTCAAAGCTGGTACTGACTATTTCCAAGTAACTGCAGACACACCTGCAAAACTTTTCTGGGGTCCTTTCCGTGGTTGAGGTTGTGGTCAAGGTCAGTTGATCACGTGGCCAGTGACAGTTGCAATCACACTGCTTTGGGCTGAGGAAGGGGAAAGTATATTGTTCATCAAAGTATAATTATTATCGTTGATGATATTTATACTGTATCGCTTTTGGTGTATCAGAAATAAGTGTGCCAGGATCCATTTGTACGCGAGACGTTGTCATTAGCACCGACGTTTCCATCCTTGATATTTTTTCATAATTTTTATGTAGCTTGGACATGATATTCTGGGCATCCTCCCTGCCTTTACAGGTGTACATCTACATTGCGCCGAAAATGAGTATCTTCACAATAGCCCATAGTAATATATGACTAGAACATCGTGAATTCGGTGACAAGGATACTGAATAATAACAAAAAAACATTTATGCCGAATCCATTCTGTTTAACCGCTGTTATCATATTCGAATTTTAATTAAAAGCTACAAATTAAATTGTTAATTTCTTCTTGACAGTCATAAACATTATAATTATAAACTTTATATATACTGTTATATATACTTAAGTATGATATCTCCAACTATGTAATAGCTCCTTCTGATAATTAATATTTTTCAGAGAACATCTGTTCAAACAGCTACATATTTATCGATGTACGTGTTTCACTCAATCTAAACCACACTTTTGCCTCTAGAAAAAGAAATTGTATGTTTTACTAGTCATTGCCAATTCTTTTTATCTGATCAGTTCTTACATTTCAAAACGACCGTTTGAAGATAATGGATATCTGACCTAGGACAGGGACACCGTATCTCATTTCTAACTGTTGTGAGTGCCTTGAGAAAATTAACAGGTGAAACAGTTATTACGCCACTTTATGTGCGAACTCAGCATCGAGAGGTACTCGTTAAGAAATCTACTTTTGACAAGGGACAAAAGGACAATATATACTCTGAAAGAGGATACTATTTCGACAAGTATTTTTTAAACGTAAGTAAAATAATTATTACATTGTATATGATATGACGTCACTTGAGTAAGTAAGAAAAGGGCATAAATATCATGCCAGGGTCTTATATTATTTCTCTCTCATTGCCCACATGTATTTGCCATTTATCACCTGGAACAGAAGAAATGTTCTCATAATGGCTTTCAGAACAAAATGGCAGCAGCTCCCTACCCCTACTTTTGGGTACGTAAGATGCGATCTTTCTTCGTCCTCTTTGACAGAGATCTTGACGGATTGGTCAACAAGAAGGATTACGTCGACTGGATTGCTGGAAGAGTGAGTCAATTAATACCCAAGGAGAAAGCGGAGGCATACATCCCACTGTGTTCGGCGGCTTGGGACTTCTACTGGGCCGACAAGGCGGTCAATGACAACGTCAACATAATTGATATGATTCAAATCCATTCTCGCTATCTCAGTGATCCGAACTTCCACGAGTCGGCCGAAGAATATTTTGCTGCTTTCTTCGACTCTGTGGACGCCAATAGCGACGGGATGATTTCCCTACCCGAGTACGTGGCTTTTCTTGAATGTTACGGCGTGCACCCCCTATCGGTGACTCCATCTTTCGAGGCACTGGACACCAATCACGATGGAATGATCAGCAAGGAAGAGTTCGTCAAAGCCGGGACCGACTATTTCCAAGTCACCGCAGACACGCCGGCAAAACTTTTCTGGGGTCCTTTCCGTGGTTGAGGTTGTGGTCAAGGCCAGTTGATCACGTGGCCAGTGACAGTTGCAATCATGCTGCTTTGGGCTGAGGAAGGGAATCGTATATTGTTCATCAAATTATCATTATAATAGTTAATGATATTTATACTGTATCGCTTTTGATGTATCTGAAATAAGTGTGACAGGATCCATTTGTACCACGTGATCAATAACATTTGTTCCAATCAGGTTAACTTTATTACAGAGGAATTGGTGGTTTTACTAATTGGACATTTGCTTCATGTTTTACTAGAAGAGACAATGTAGTGTTCAAGTTTCCCCTCATATTGACAAAAATGACGTTTTAATCAAGCCAAGTAATAGTATGTTACAAATATGGTGTGAAGCACAATTAGATGTTAAACCTGTAGAGTCTATCAAAGTTTTATCAAAGTGTTATTGACGCTTTTTATGGCGAAGATGGAAACAGTCGACTGTACATGGGCATCGTCACACCACGACTTTCATATCAAATTGAGAGCATTCACATCGAGAAGAGCCGAGGTCTAGCAAGGTCTTGACCTAAATATGGCAGACCTACATGAAAGGAAAACCGCGTAATCCTTTAATGGTCTCTCAATGAATGTCAATGAATGTCAATGAATGTCATTGAGAGGCCATTAAAAGATCAATCGGTCTTCATTCGTGTAGGTCCGCCATTTTTAGGTCTTGGCCTTGCTAGACTTCGGCTCTTCTCGATGTGAATGGTCTCAATGCTGAAACATGCGCCCAAATGCCCAAAACACACTGCATTTTAGGGGTGCCCAATCTTAAAACGAAAACCAAGCTGTGGAATTCGATTAATTTTTATTTTCATCAAAGACAACATTAACGTAAATGATATGCAGAAAAAGACTACAAATATGTTACATATGTTTTATACTCGAGTGAAAATTACTAATATATGTACAGTAGGCAAAACTAATTCCTTTAAAACTGCAAGTGACGCTTTATACATTCCTAATTGTCTCCGTCTTTTATATTATAGTGATACAGTTAGATAATGGAGTTAAAACATTTGGACCATATCAAACGTTGGTCATGTCGCAAGTGTGTTGCCATGTTCTCTAGATCAGTAAGACGAAATGTCAATTTACTGGATCACGCCCGACTGCTATCAACTGAGCGCCTGCAGCGCGCTATTCCAATCACACAATTTTTGACCGAGTAGGGAAATCAAAAAATGTCTATCAAGTTATAATCGTTAGTGGCATTTATACCGTTTTTTTTCGGTTTGTCTGAAACGAGTGTGACATAACCCATCTGTAAGCGAGGCACAGTTATTAGCACCAACGTTTTCGTCATTATATTATTTAATTTTGTTATAGCCTGGGGAAATTTTTATTGTTCATCGTCAGTGCTCTTATATCGCTATGAAAGTCAGTATCGCCACAATAGTCCAAGGTAATAGCAGTATATATATGCGGGAAACGCCGTGATCCTGGGGACCTGTTAACGGAATAATAACAAACATTATATTCATTAGATGCTGTTATTATATCAACATATTAGTTATCTGGATAATGAAAAAAAAACATCCTAGTTAGCCCCAGTTAGCATATCCATTATTTTAAAGAAAAACTACTACTATTAATAAAAAATCATTAATTTCTTCTTGCTAGTCATGTTCTCCTTATTCATATTTTGAAATACGATATCCCCAGATGTAGTTGCATTCTAAGCTATCATTTTGCTTTTTATCTTTTCATCTTTGGGGAAAAGTCTATATCGACTCAAAATGAAAGTTGAAAAAATAAAACCACCTTGGGCACCGGATGTGAAATTCGCTAGTGAATAATCTGGAGTTGTAGTTGCTGAAATGATACATATGTAATGTTGATAGCGGACTTAGATTAAGATCCTTACTGACAGATCCAGTGTCTGATTTATGATAAAAAATAACAGTAAATTATGCCAATTTTGGGGACAGGTAAAGATAATCTTAGGTTCAATTTCACTTCGCTCGTTATGACTTTCTGCAAGGGAAGACCAAAAGAGTACTTGGGATTTAAGATACAGGAAGGAAACATATCCACTGTATCCTCCTCCTCTGGATCCGTCATTGACTATATACTGTGGAAATCCGGATATCATGATTTAAAAAATTTGCTTATAACCGTTAAATTTCAGGTATGAGACAAAAATAAGACTGAATATGCTACAAAATGGAAGTAAAGGCGGGGTAATAAGCTACCATGCAGATGATATACTAATATGATATTTACCGGCCAAAGTCACATTAACCACGCCCTCTGGTTCCGGTTCCGGTTCCGGTTCTGGAGAAACGGTAGGTTCTAAATATAAAATAACACATTCACAATCAATTATTGTTAAGGTCACAATCACACAAACCATTCTTTTACGTCGAATGCTGGTTTGTGTGTGAATAAGCTGCAATAGTTTTTTTTCTAATAGTAATAATAAATCGACTAAGAAGATGCAATTTAGTTTGCATTTATCGTTTTCTGTAACGGGACGGTCACGGTAAATGAAATATTCTAGTGTCACAAGTACCGGGGCGTATGCATATATTTTTTAACAAGTAAAACGTACTCACCGACATTTGATGAAAAAAGTCAACCAAAAGAGATCAAATAGATTTCACGAAACATACAAACAAAATATCACTATCTATCTTCAGACCATGCCTACTTCACCATAGATCTATCTTTATTCAAAACATAAAACAAACCTGCAGCTGCTCGAGGGTTTATACTCATATTTGTCGCTGTAGTTAAGGTCACGTGGTTCATAGAACACGTGTACGTGACGTCAGTGGTCTCTGTGACGTCGATCATGCTTTCAACTGTGAACAAGCCATCTGTCTGTGATGTCACCACATTGCTGTTGTTAGAACTGACGTTTAGCGACACCCCATCCCGATACCACGTGATACTAGGTGCTGGCCGACCACCGGAAGCTGTGCAGTTAAGACGGTAAGTAGATTCCGACAGTATGCTTGCTTGGGGCTCCTGTAGTTGCGGGGTAACTGGATAAAAATTTTAAAGAATCATTGTATCGACTGCAAAGATTTTTCCTCTAAGTCTTTTTTATCGACTCTGTCCTTAATAAGTCATAAAGTAAAAAAAAACTTAGGTAAACAAACAGTTTTTAAGTACCACAAATCATAAAAGCTTTTGCTCTTATAGAATATATGTACATGAATGCATGCATAGAAGTGTAAATTTGTCTCTTCGATTTTAGCATAGGCTTATATATCTGGCATCAGTATAATACGTTCACACAATCTATTTTTGTAACGGTAAACCGAAAAAAGAAATATTTTATAATACATGCACATACTTGACTTTTATAATACTTAAGCATCCATCGAATGCGCTTGGCACTCGTATAACTTACCGTTGACGACTATGACTGCGGGAGAGCTGGTTTCTGAAGATGAAGAGTCAAGGGTCAGAGTGCACGTGTAGTCTCCGTCGTCTGTGGCTCTCAGAGATGATATGGATAAGGTGTTTCTGAAATATCACAAAGGCGTGAAAAATGTATGACCGCTTTTTAGAAATCCCTGACATCTGAAACTTCATACTAGAAAATACTTTGGAATATCAATAATAGGTAATTATAATAATACATATAATTTGTTCAATACTGGAGAAAAGCAAGTCACACTTTTTCTCTGTTTTAACTCTTCACATACATGTTCATTTATACTCATGGAATACGCCTTATCAACGTTAAGTAATCATTTCACCTACTTCTTCCCAACCCACACCTAGCGGCCAAGAATATTCAGATTTATGAGATGTATTTTTGTTAGAATGATTTCATATAATTACTTGCCGAGTACATGTCTCCGGCTTTTGGTTGTATATCTTAAAAATAGTAAAACAGACCAGACGAAACTGTGGTACTGGTATTTACAAACTTGAACCCGTGTTGGTAATGTAGAGACAAAACGGAAAACGGAACAGCAAACGGAAAATAGTGGTTCAGTACTGATATGAGTATCAAATACCTGTACGTTTTAACTCAAACAGACCCAGATTTGAGAAGACATCATCCATAAAGTCAAAATCAACAAAGCTGACAATTTTATTTTCTGCACACTTTACCTGTTAGCATCCCGGTCATTCAAAATAATAACACCCGGGCGGGTGTCGAATTCAGCAAATTTGTACTCTCGATCACTTATGAAGGAAAACCTGTACAGTTTCTCTGGAACGACATCTGCCTTCCATTTGGGGACTCTGTACCATTCAAGACTCAACGGATACTCGGTGGTGTCGAGGGTATAGGAGCACGCAATACTGGCGGTGGCCCCCGTCTCGAAGATTAAAGACGCGTTCCAAGGGTGTTCCAAAGATATATTAAGACCGTCGGCTGAAAAAAAGAGGATAGATATATTTCATAAATGTATAAGCAAAAATATGTGGGTTGAATTGTACTAAAAAAGAAAAGGCAGGGAGGCTATGGTGGAGTACATACAAGTAGATTACACCCCATTCTCATAGATTAGATCGACCTACATTGGATCGACCTAACTCCCTGGGGGTTCACGCTAAATAGCTGTCAGCCGGGCGGACATGAAAGTTAATTATCCCTTTCTGCTTGTAGTAGGCGGGGACGGACACTTAAGGCGGATTATCTGACAGTAATCTAGTGAGACTCCCCGCGGTGATAGATCGATCTAAAAGTTGTGAGAACAGAGCCTNTACATGTATAAAATTAGTGGTGGAGACTATTCTCATAAGAGATTTTAAACGGGGACATTTTGCAAGGGCGTTGATAATGGCCAAATCAGTCACACGCAGTCACTGAACACTTGCATATTAATTTAACGAGTCATAGCGTTATAGTTATTTTGAAAAAAAAAATCCCAATGCACAGCAAGCCAGTGGAACTTAAATTGTATCTAATTGCGCATGGCAGCTACTACAGTGGTCCTTATTCTAAGACACGACCTATATTATTCAATGGGTGGAACTGGAATCGCTTGTATAACAGCATACAGATGGTTTATATGGTACATGGATCAGTGCTGACGCAGCAGTATGGTGATTTGATTTTAACCACTGTCAGCGTGTTTTCTGTTCATACTTGGACAACATTTAACTCACACTGAAGGAATTTACATTCAATTGTGTATCCCTCGTGACCAATTAACATCTTTTTTAATGTATACTCCCTTAGTAAGAAAAAAAACCATCGCAGCAACCTGATTTGTACAAGACAAAGGGTCCGTCTCAATAAAAAATAATAAGTATGAGGTCGCTGTAAGATTTAAGTTTGCTTTTATCCAGGATAAATCAACAACTGGATGAAACGGATACATTTCTCATCGATATTCTAGCATTTTACGTTGAAACGTTTGAACTGACAGTCAACGCCAACTTAATTTTCAACTTGCGTTGATTAAATAGAAAATGTAGGAGCATCGGAATTGAAGTAATTCACCAGACACCTCGTGGCAGATAAGCATTAACATTATTACTTCTTACTAAATTATTCATCTTAATGAATTTGAAAATATAATTTAAAACATGTTATAATATTACTTTTCCTTTTTCTGTTCTTTTCGCTCCAAGTTCTTGGTTCAATAGTTGCACTTTCCCTTGCTTCGTTGAAAAAATACCTTCACTTTGCTACGTGCTCACATCCACGCTTCTGTGTTTATTAACAAAGCGGTTATGACGGGTTGTCAAAAACGATAACTACCCGCGTGGCACATGGGGCGAAGGTGTAGAGGTGTTTTGGGCTTGAAAATAAGGTTTTAGGAATAATTTTGGGACTTGACCCGATAATTTTGGCATGGATGATAATAAACAGTTAACCTATTAAATTGATCATTTTTGTATATTACAACAACAAACGTATGGGAACAATCGCTTGAAAACAAAGCCCAGCTGTTGTTCTTATGAACAGTCACGTGTATATAAGTTTCAATGATTTGCTTTGCATTTTGCATGATTACATTTTGCACACTTCCTAGGACTCTCTGTGAGGGTCCCCAAAACAAAACGATTAAAGGCAATGACTCGTATATTTTTTACCGGGCTGAAAATAATTGGGATCGATTTTGACGTTTAACCCGCAGGAGGCTAGCTTAGCCTAGCATTTTTTCAATCCTGCCAACCAACACTTCTTTGTTCATAATGTTAAGCTTGATATCTTTTGATTAAGGGGATACATGTAGGTTCATATGAATTTATGAAGTTGAGAAAAAACAAATACCTTGATCAAAATCTTAGAACAACTGAATAACTCTTAAGACATATGTAACATGCCCGCGACAATTGTGTATGTTCCCAGTGCATAAAACACTACGGGGCTTGATAAAGGTTTAAGGTACAAATATACAGGCGAAAAACAACCATCCGATTGGTGTATACATGTTTAATCTTAGCACACAAAAGCATTGCGCAAATTACACACACGCTTTAGAATTTACCTGTGAAAATTATGTCAGGAAGCTACCATTCATTCACGCGGCCTCTTTCTTAAACCGTAACTTTTCTGTTAACATTCTTACATCGGTTTTCAAAAAGAGTTTTTTTTGTCATATCTTTATCCCTCTGTGGAAGCATATCATGTATCAGAAGCTTACTTACCTCCGGAATAAAACAAACAAAGAATGAGCACTAGAGTCCCCCGACACTGGTCCATTTTCCTCTTCTGCAGTGGACGGCTCAAGATCACTTGTCAATTTTCTTTACAGGTGCGCATGCGCTGACGTGCCAGTGGCGCACTCATTACATACACTTTGTTGCTGTGAGGCTAATTATTCCACGATGACTGTTGTGGCAATCTCTTTACAAAATGAGTTACTGAATTGCGGAAGCAACGAATTGACGCCCTGTTTACCTCATAGTAGAATATCTCATTATGGCCTATATATGTACCAGTACCGTACCTGTATTTGGTGATATGTGAGATCAGAAATATACTTCTACAGTTACAATGTACATACAGCTTTAAGGGTACTGACAGGGTTTATGATTGCCAAAGTCCGGAAATTCAGTAATATATCTACTTTTTGCTGATTAAAAAAAATCCCCTTAGAAATATAAAACATCGGCATTTATATTTCACGTTGCAAAGCATAAGCATAGGCTCCTAGGAGCGTTGATAGTTCATTTAACACCTTCCTAATTTGAGGTGAGATAGTAATCGGTATGGGGCGTGACTCCATCTCTAAACATAATCTTATCTCTTAAAGTGTACTCGTATGGGCTTTAATCCTGTGCCGCCATTCTGCAGATTTTCATCGAACAAATGCATTACTTTGCTTTATTAACGATTAAATTTGAACTAAGGCTTCTTGGGAAAACGCTGGAGGGTTTTGAAAGACTAACTGCTGTTTTTAATTGACTTTGGATCGGAGTTCGTGGGTGCCTAGCTAAGGGAGAACTTTGAAAAACTGATTTTGCAAATTTTACCCCAAAATGACATCATCGGTATGATGACATATAGTAGTACTATCGTGGACTAGAAGAACACAGTAAATCCTAAAGTAAAGATAATCCAAAACTTGGGACGATCAATTCATTTATTATCCAATTGTTATATTTAATTTCGCTTATATTTAGGCCCGCTTACGTATGTTCAGTCCAAAATCTTGCATGTACTAGTGCATGTAGCCTACAGAGGTACATGTAGATGTAGCGTAGTCGATTCTTCCCTCATACCACGCCTGGCTGTTACCTTGATGGGTGAATGAACATAACATAATGATGACTTAATTTAGAATACCACACTACGGGTAGTCTACCATAAAGCAAAAGTCGCGATCAAAATTTGTTAATGAATATAATTTATAAACGAATTTTATTTTATGGGGGGGGGGGGGGGGATATACATGTACTTGTACCCCACGTAGGTTGCTGCTAATCGTGGAAGTATATTGACCCATTAGAGCCTGCGTCATCAAAACAAACGGCAGCCATTCTGGAGGGAGACCGGAATCGTCTGCTGCGCATGAACAAGCCATGCCTGTAGTTCAGTTTTCGTTTTCTGTATTTTCTTTGATATTTAACCGAGCAAAATGATGAATTACTGCAGGTTATTTGATCGAGAGAAGATAACTAACTTTACAAGCGTTCACAGGCTGCCTGCAGTGGTAACAATCCATGGTGAAGGAACTAAAACCATAAACGGAGGAGAGACGGCGAGGTGGCTTTGAATCAAGACTCTTCGGAAAAGTAAAGGATAAAACTAATTTATTTTATAGCAAAGAATGGAGAGCCAGCTGTGCCGATTTTACCATAAAAGAAAAAACAGTAGAAAACAAAAGACCTAGGTGTGTACATTTGGGGCGCACGTACACTACATATATATTTAAAGTAGTGCCCAAAAAGTTTGGGTGGAGAGTGTGTTAATTTGTTAAAACGTGTGGAAATACCCAGGCAGGGTTTCAACTTTTCTAATGAAGACTCACCTATTGCCTTGGGTGTAATTTGTTATCAGTTACGGTGCTCTCTAGATTTTAT
>NW_019773836.1:491879-532919 GCF_001039355.2 Lingula anatina | reverse complement strand
TATGATTACACATTAAACTCTCTCAAACTATAACTGTTATTACCCAATGAACAAGAAAAATGAAGTACAAGATAACTGAACTATCTTCTGACAACACGATGTTGGATAAGTAGCATTTGGTAGGATTTCATGTTTTTAGACTGTCTTGAGTTCATATTGGTCGATCCTGCTGAGCAGCTGAAGCTTCGGCTTGTATATATCCTTTTCCCTTTGGTGTACTTGATCGCGATATGAAGTTTATTTTATTTTATTTGGTTCACCAATATTACCGCTACTATTCCCCGTCGTTCACTCCCTCCAGCATGGCCGCGGGACTAGTGTTACGGAGCAAATATGACGTCACTGTAATGGGTTAATAGGCTATACTTCCATGCACTAATAGAGATTTCTGAGACAGAAAGTCGGAAAATACACGATACAAATCCAAATAAAATAGAAACAAACACTGGATCACCCTCAAATGAGGTACATTTATTTAATTCCCCGGGCTCTTCCCTACTGGTGTTCGTTTGTATACCCGATATGTGAAAACCTTAAGTCAGGACAAAACCTTAAGTCCACATCATACGGCGTTTTATATAGCATGGTATTAACCTAATTCCCCAAGATAACATCATGCAAAAACAGATGTATAAAATTTATAGCGGTCTCCTAAGACTCACAAACAATGCTGTGTCCATATTATTTGGTAAGTATTTGGTGTCATGTAATGGTTAGAATACAAAAGGTAAATTTGCAGATACAGACAGTTTATGGAGCGCGCACATTCCCGCGTGGAACTAATCAGAGTGTACTCTGGCATTTGCTGATATAAACACTTGAAACAGCTGACAAATCAACCTGATGCCCCGTAGAGTGTGAGGGCACACATTGATGAAAAGGAGTATTGGTGACTTCAAGAGAAGGTGAGAAGTATTTTCATCTCCAAATTACCTTTTCTGTAAAAAGTAGATCTATTAATTTATGTCTGTGGGGAATATAACCGAGTCAACTTGTATACGTTGGCTAGAACTAGTAGAAGGAGCGCTACGTTGTAATCTGCATATTCACCTTGCTGTTTGGGATGGTAGCTGGTTATATTATATAACCAGGTTAACCGCGTCTGGAGCCTATATATCTGTTACATGTACCTAGCATATATATAAATAGGCCTATGCATTTATTTCCTGTCAGTGTCTGCATAACACCGAGTAGTTAGATGTAGCCATATCCAGCCATAGAACCATCGTTTCAAAAAAAGACGATTACACCACGTAAGTGTAGACATACAAAGACGGAAATTCTCGTAGTCAGTTAGGCACTCCGTCTTCATTAAATTTTTGAATAAATGACATATATAATGACGATACACTTCATAAATAACCAACTCTTAACCTTGATCCCTATATAGACTTGTGCATTCTACCGGCCTTTCACCTGTCACTTGGAGCATCTAGCTGGGAGTCGAGCCTTAGAATGTTCTTCATATGGGTTGTTTGTAGATTACAGAGTACTTAAGTGTGGCATAAAAGGCTAACTTTTCACAGGCAACACCGTAAAACGGTTGTACCGTAGCTGGGGCACGAAAAACAATCTAAAACGATCAAAGGTCAATTTGTGTGGCGCATATTGGAGACTGTTCTTACACATATTTGTTATCAGACATTTTTTATGATCACGTCTAGCTGTGCGTGTGTGCTTGAAACGCATTCATTTACGCGCGACTGTGATCACGCTTTGCATTACTGTAAGACTTACAGGCAGATTTTCAACGAAAGTAACATGGATCTGACTTTAAATGCAGCCTCGTAATTTCCCCCCACTGCCTGGACCCTAACGTCACATTAAGATTGTGGCAGCGGCGTGCACATGTCAGCAACACACACACACACACACACACACACACACACACATTAAACTATGGGAAACAAAGGTACGCCACTCAGATAAACATCAGGCTTATCGACTGTGTCTTGTCATCAAGTTGCACTTGATTATTTTGATATTCGAATACATGCAAATCACGAGTCAGCGAGCTGTATGCGGCACATACATGTACACGAGTGCGAAGTGCGAGCGGATGCCATTTATTACCTTATCATTCCAACATACTGTATATAATTAACCTATATCATTCAAGCTTTCCACGTGGATGACTCATATTGTATTCGCTGCCTTTTCCACCGCCTCAGAGTAGGCCTACACATATAACTTGATTTGCACCGCTTTTCTAAATATATCTCAGGTATATTTTTATTGTATTTCCAGTGGAAGATGGCACATGGATCTTAGGCCAAGGAAGAAAAATTATTACAGACAGGATGGACTTTAGGTACTACCCGCACGCAAACGAAGTAGATACTCCAGCGCAGTAGACTACTGCAATTCTACTGCAAACATGCTTCAAATCTGCTTCGACTGCGGAGCTAATTAGCATATTTGAAACATGCTTCTATCATGCTGCAAATCTACTGCATTAATGCTCCTCCTCTGTACAACCCTATGTAATTTTTGAAGTAGAATTGCAGTAGGCTATGCTGCATTTCTACTGCAAATATGCTCCACACCACTACTGCGTTAATGCTTCTTTGCTACTTCGATACTACTGCATTTTCGTGCGGGTAGAATAAACAACCAACCATCAACTTGGACAGTGGACTTACTGTTCATCGAGAAAAATGAATGTCAGATACCCAGTACGAGGCATTCATAATGAAAATGTCGGAACATGGTACAGAAAATAATTTTATCCTGTAGAATTTTATCCGAGAAACATGAAAAGGAAACATACAACAAGATTAACATGTGGCAGATAAAGACAAGTGGCTTTCTGTAGTCGCACCAGTAAGTAAACAAAGATGAAAACCTAGACAAGATAGACACTAAATGTTGTGCAAGGGTTTTGGATAATCCTGGGGTTACGAAACTACCATCGTTCGTTCCTAGGCTTCTAGATACATGTATATTCACGTGAAAGACAAAACAGAGATTAGGTTTCTACTGGCGAGGTTTTGTGGTGCTTCTGGCTATGTTCTATGGATAAAGACGCCACCACAAGAGAACAAACACTAAATGAATACGTCACAGGTCATTTCTGTCAAAATCCTTCAGTACGCATATTTTTTTAACAATTCGTTTTCACTTCTCGGAGACTTGTTTGAGGGACGAAACTGGAAAATGTAATTGGAATAAGACCACTTGTGATGACGGCATTGAGGCCTTGAAACTAACATGTATGCTATTAATATCTAGCCCTAATGAATGTGAGTCGCTTATTAGGGTCAAAACAGCGATGCTACGCCACATTCGCCCCACAGCTGTACATCTAATAGGGGATGTACGTATTCCGCAGAAAAATTGTAAAGTCTGCGGCAAACTTGTTGTAGTTTTCACTGATGCCGAAAATGAAAAAAACTGCACTTCAAGGCCTGCTCGGTGTGGTCGTTGTATTAAGTCTCATGAGAGTGAGAGCGCGACCAGGGACGGGGAAAGTGGGGGTTCATGTGGGGAAAAAAGAGATTTCTGTCCCGATGATCTGACGTCCAAAACGATCATCGCTGTAAATGGGTCACTCTTGAAGTGCCCTCCTCCACGCAGTCGCAAGCATTCTTATGCAGATTGTCATCCTGAACAAATTCAAAAACAGAGTTCGCTACAATTTATAAAACCGTCTACAAAGGAGGTTCATAGTAATATTAACGTGAGTTTTGCGTGGCCAGCTTTAAACAGTAATACTTCATTAGCACAAGACGCTGCGAATAATATTATAGATGAGGTCACGGTAATAAAGGAAGAGGTTAATATCTACCCTGAGGTATTAAATGCAACGTTCGAAAAGGCAGACAGCGAAATACACGCAAACATTGAAGAAAACGACATAAAGATTTTTACTTGTCAAAACTGCCAGGAAAAGTTTGCAAGAGAACAGGATTATAAATTGCACCAGAGAGTGCACAGCGGAAAGAGCCACCCCCACGAGTGCCAATTTTGCAACAGACTTTTTGTGAAAAAATCCGGTCTTCAGAATCACGAAAGTACCCACACTGGGAAAAGACCTTATGTGTGCGGATATTGTAACAAACGCTTTGCTGTCAATAAGTATCGTCAAGTCCACGAGAGAACGCACACGGGTGAAGATTCGTTCTCGTGTAAGTCATGTGATAAAGTGTTTCCTAGGAGACAGGAGATGTTAGTGCACATGCGCAGCCACACGGGACAGAGACCGTATAAGTGCACGTACTGCGAGAAACGTTTTATTCAGAACTCGCACATAAGGCGGCATATAAGAACCGTCCACGGTGGACTAACTGGGCACGTAGACGTATACAAGTGCGAGGTATGTGTTAGGGAGTTTAAACAAAAGGCACATTTGAAGCGGCACATGTCCGTCCATAATGGTGAAAGGACACACTCCTGTCAATTTTGTGAGAAATCGTTTGCTTTGAAGCACCAGTTGGCCCGCCACGAGAGCATTCATACCAATTACAGGCCGCACGCGTGTAAGCATTGTAATAAGACGTTTATCACCAAAGACGCGCTTAAAAATCACGAGAATATTCACTTGGAAGTCCCGCCGTTTGCATGTAGCTTTTGTGGAAAGACTTTTTCAAGTAATAATAATCTCATTATCCATGAGCGCATTCATAAAGGGGACAGACCTTATAAATGTAGATTTTGTGACATGGCATTTGTCCAGTTGAGCGCACGTAAAACCCACCAGAGAATACATACGGTGGACAAACCTTGTAAATGACTGCGAAAAAACGTCCAGTTACCGAAGATCAGGAAATCGTGATGAATTTCGACACAATGTGATCAAAAAAGCATAATAAATGATGGCATATTTAGTGCGAGCCTCTGAGAACCAAAACACGCGTGCAAATGCTCCAAGAAAAATATAATTTTACTACATTAGATAAGAGTACAATCACTTAAGACAGGTCCATAGCCAACAATTTCAAGGATGGCGGTCTTTTTCCTGAAAAAAATGGACCCTTTACCATGAAACCATCTTAATCAATTTTCTACCCAGAGCAGACCTTTTCCTGGCAAAAAGGGCGGTTCGTTCGAACCCCCCCCCCCCCCCCCCGTACCTCCCCCACTTCGGCTACGGATCAGGAAAGTGTAATTATATGAGTAACTATTTCAGTTTCGATTTACGCTATAAATTTACTAAAATATGTCGATGTAAATAAAACAGGAAGTATAAACAACTGCAGTGTAATTCTATCCTTTTATTGCAAAAACGCAATTAAGTAAATGACTACCTTAAAGCCTCAGCCACGTCATACTTCTGTGCTCCAGTAAATCATCTGAAATTACCATTCTGATATTTATTAAGGTAAAATACTAAAATTTGATTTGGGTTTTGCAAGTATAAAAGCAGCATTGACTAGTCGAATATTAATCCACCTACATGTCCATTGATGCCTGTTATTAATCCTGTTTAACTCTGGGCGGAGAAGATATATGCTGCATGGTTTCTCATTTCTTGTCGAGTAAAATGACAGAAGCTTAGCGCTAGACGCAGCAAGGGCATATATATATATATATATATATATATATATATATATATATATATATATATTTTTTTTTTATTTCGCACGCTTTGATAATACAGCGGGGTTTGGCGACTTTGTCATATATATATATATATATATATATATATATATATATATATATATATATATATATATATCGCTACAGGTTAAAACAGCGTGAAACTCTTGAGTAAGAATTTTTTATATAGTGCTGCACAATCATTTCAGTTGGTAGCTAAGTCCTCAATCGTAGGTTTTTTAATCGGCTATATCTGTACAAGGGTGTATTGTTCTAACAAGAAATAAGTAAGCCCAGTGTGTCTTGATCCATATAAAGACCATGTATTCAATGCAACTGACTTGGAAATAGTCTCTCATTCCGGAGGAAGCGTTTTAGTCAAGACGACTTAACATTTTATACGTGTTTCGCTGGTGTAATTTTCATACTCGTTTCTGGTTTGTGGTTTGGCAGGCTGCATGTGTATGTAAGTGTTCCCACCGACATTAAGCGCCGACAATGAAGCAGCCAATGACGAAAAGTCCGGGCGATCACGTGGCACCCTTGTCCAACATTCTCTCGCCAGTCGTGCTCTGAAAACGGTTTAATACAAATATTAATTCAACTGCATTTTTTTTTTCGTGGGAGTGGGATGCAGAGAGATTCATTATGATATGTGCTTTGACGGGCTGAAATGTAGATGCTGCTTTCTTGGAGGTAACTTTGTGACCCGCGGCTTCGTTATGTAACAACTAGAGCAACAACTATATATAATAAAACTAAGAATAAAAATATAAAGGAAACATTGTGTTGGTATATTTGACAGCTAGCACCCAGCCCTCCCCTCTAGCCCAGCCCGAGAGAATTCTGACATTTTAATGAGACTCACATTGCTGGATTGCAATCTGCCGGGAAATCCAATAAGGCCTCTGAGCGCCCCTCTGTCACCAAGGTAACGACTTCCTCCCCACCATAGCCACTATAGGGGACAGCACCTGTCAATACAGTCAAAAAGTGCGTACACGCCTGTGAGTGGATTATGACATACTACTGATTATTTTCTTTGCTTAAATGCGTTACAATGAACACGTATATTCTGCGTTGCATTTAATGCATGGCTTTTTAAAGGCAATATTTTTTTTTTATTTCGAACAATTATAGCAGACACCCAACACCTCAGTATGTGTAATATTTTATGTTAATTGACTTTGGTTTGTACGAGCATCGTTTAGCAAAATTTGTAAAACCTATTTAAATATTTTGCAGACAAATTTACTTTTAAATGCAGGTCATGAATACAGAGCACAATTCAATTACAAACGACCATAAAATACAAAGTAATTCAGTTGTAGAGTGTAATTATGCTGAGCATTATTGTACGCGCGCACGTGTGCGTGTGTGGTTTTTATACTTACCCAATGTAACGATTTCCCACATTAGAATCCCAAATGCCCACACATCACTCTTTGTGGTGTATGTATTATTTGTGATCGACTCTGGCGCCATCCAGCGGATCGGAAGTGGTCCCTAAATGTCCCAAATACACTCACATTATCAGTTTTCATTTATTTTTACTTAATATACAAGTATTTTCGTTAACAACGGATATTTCATAAAAAGGTTATGTAGATAATGTTTTGGGAATAATTATTTGAAAAGTTGCCTGTCTTACCAAAAATCGAACTCTTCGATCATGAGCTTACTGCTGCTTCATCATATTCTTTTTTAACAGTCTAGAAAAACCTGATATTTAGATATTTTGTTCATTTACTGTAAAACGTGCAAGGGAATTATCCTTTAGCTACCTTCATTAGAAACAATAAATATATGTAAACGTTTTTGTGGAATATATGCAATATGGTTTATTTTATCATACTTACTGCGGACCTGCGTTCATATTCTCCTCTACTCCGCGCCATGTAGCGTGCCTGGCCGAAGTCGGATATCTTACACGTTTTACCAGGAAACACCAAGACGTTACGGGCAGCCAGGTCTCGGTGAAGCAACTGGAAATATTGTATATAACACCAATGTAGGTTCTAACGGCAAAACCATGCCTGTGAGCCCCAGCTGGGCTAAGTGAATGTGTTGGTCGATTAAGTGCCGCTAGTATCCATACTGTACAGTTAAATTGTACGTAATTTTACAAACAATCTTCGTGAATAAAGCCAATGTTTTTCGTGCTCATGTAATATTGTGATTACTTAATATGCTACCCTGCTCGTAGTAAATGTTCCGGCCAAATTTCTGTCCTTTGATATTTTGTTTTAATATAGTATTTTCAGTTTAGTGTTTTAACATATATATTAAAATATATATATATCACGGAGAATAAAGTTGATACACTATGGAAAAGTGCTCTACCCTGCTTGTCGAGCTTTTTAAATTCTAAATTAAATGGAGAGAAAAGACAAATTTGTTCCTTGTCTTATATATATATATATATATATATATATATATATATATATATATATAAGCTCGTTGGCAAATCTGATGGACTATGAATTTTGAATTATTACATTGAACTTAGAGATGTGTTCCATGCCCTGGGCTACTTGGAGTGCGAAGGATAACATATCATGCGGTTGAAGGGTATTGTGGCGCATGCTCCGCAGTATCGTCAGTAGATCGCCGTTTGAGGCATACTCCAAGAGAATCATTGATGGTCCTAATGCAAATAAAATCTCTATAGTTAATGATTTCGAAATTATTTGATTTTTCTTGACACAGTGTTATAAAATAATACTGCTTTATATGTAGAGACAAGTTGTCCTTTAAAGTCCCTGAAATTTCCTGACTTTCTCTACAGCATAAGAAGTGGAATTTATGTATAATATGCCGCATTCACATCGAGAAGAGCCGAGGCTCTACATAGCCGAGACCTAAATATGGCGGACGTACATTAAAGAAAACCCACCTAATCTTTTAATAGTCTCTCCGCCTCTCACACGCCTCCCCATGCGTCGTCCCAGTGGAGCCGAGATTTAAAGACTGTACCCCCGCAGGGACGACGCATGGGGAGGCGTGTGAGAGGCGGAGAGACTATTTAAAGATTAGGCGGTTTTCCTTTCATGTACGTCCGCCATATTTAGGTCCTGGCTTTGTAGAGCCTCGGCTGTTCTCGATGTGAATGCGGCCATAATGTGTACAGATATTTAAAGTGCAAATTACTTTCAGACAGGGTCATCCCTAATGCTTAATTGCACTCTCTGTGGGACTGTTTATTTACAGTGAATCACAGTTGATATAAATAAACAACTATACCACATCCGTTGTCTCGTTGTACGTATCCAATGTAGTCTACCACGTTTGGGTGTTTTGGCACCATCTGCATTGTTTCTGCTTCCCGCATGAACTCCAGTTCCATGTCCTGCAGGCCAATGCCTCCTAGTTAGAAGATTGACCATATTACGCCAGAGACATTATCTGTGAATATCTAATGAAAAATCAATCTGTGGCCCTGGTAGAGGATATCTACAAGTGCATATACACCGTCCATGGTCAATGGAATTGAAGAAATGTTTAGAGAAATACGTTATTTTGTTCTTTCTTATATTTTAAAATTGGAAGCAGTAGTAGAAGGATCATAATGTGTTTTATAATGTAGGAAATAATAATAATAATAATAATAATAATAATAATAATAATAATAATATAAATACGTCACAAAAACGCACACTGAGCATAGGAAACATTAAAAAGTAGGACTGCTTAGAATATGGAATAAAGTTAAATTCAAAGCAGGAATATGACAGGCATGCCTGACAGTGACACACATTTTTTTCTTTTGAACGGTCAAAATCTGACAGGAGGAGAGAAAGTTCAAATTGTCTAAAGTTGCGTCCTACAGCATCTTCTCTAAATCACTTACCCGTGCAAAGTTTTGCTGCGACGACCTGAACTCCCCCTTGAGGGATTTTCATTAAGGCTTTGTACACTGTTCCATAGAAACCATTGCCCAGTTCATTCAATAACTCCACCCGTGAATTGGACGACAGGACATAGAGGGAATTATTGATGTGGCCCACTGTAGAATGCTTATGGGGTGCTGCTGGTTTTGGTTTACGGAGCACTTCGCATTCATCAGACCGAGACACGGGAAGCATATATGAGAATGTGTTTGCATCTGGAATACTGTGAATTATGCCAGTCGTGTATTGCTAAAGTCGTGTATTAGTAAAGTATTATAATCATTTTAAAAATTTGAAGTAGCTTAAGTAATTTATATCACATGCAGGCTTAATTATTCTACGTGTTATAGGCCTACATGTACCTATTCTCTAATGTTCATATTAAGCGGAACTTTTTACATGTGTTTGTAGTGAGCATATTCATTTTTTTACCTTTCTTGTCCATTGCGATATTCAACTACATTCAGTAACAAATTCCTTGTTCCTGAATAAAAAAGAGTGAAAAAGGACTGTAATATAGAATATATATTAATGAAAGGGTTACTGGGTTGATACTACTGTTTGAAGTAAAAGTCTTAAAATGTATCAAACATTATTTTCCCGATCACTCAAAGCATGTCTTGTGATGAATAAAACATGACATTCAAAATAATAAATATCATTACCTACTTGGCGGGCCCTCGTTTTTTTGCAGTGACACAAAACAGCAACCAAGATAGCCAAGATAGCTATCAAGACGAGGAAACCCACTGCGCTGCTTACTGCTATCTCTCTGATTCGTTCTTTTAGTGACATTGAACCTTCAGCAATTAATTCAAAAATGAATTAAAATCAAACAAGTAAACATTACCATAAGGGACGAAATGTTTGAACAAAACAATTCCATTTGCTTTCGAAACAAATAAATATTGATACCAAAGTGGGTACTACATTTCAAATGCATCATCTGATATTTACTAATAATAAATTAAAATCGACACTAGAAGCTGCTGATATAAACAAGTGGGCGTAGCTGCAATGAACAATATGAGGCTACAGACAGCTTTTGTCTTAATTTGAAATACAAAGATAAACCTAAAGCGTCTATAAGATGCCAAAGTTTGCCAGCTGTAATTATTAGTTCCGTAAGGTAATAAAATTGACTTACTAGAATCTCTCAGTGCCATTGTCCTACCAGTCATGCGAGTCATGTTTATCAGTAGGGACGCTCTCTTCACATCTGCGACTTGTGTGAAAGAGTTCAGGGCTTCGCATATATAAAATCCATCTTCTGATTCTTTGGAATGTCGTACAACAATAGCAGTCGTATTCCAGGAAAGTTGGATAAACTTTTCTTGATGGGAAGCGGATGAAGTTGGACTGAATTTCCATTTATAAATAGGTGGCGGGTTTCCTTCAGATGTGCACGTGAGTGTAACCTCTGCCCCTTCTCCCAGACGGAGTTTGCCACTTGGAATATTCCCTGACACATTCCCGTGTACTGATACTATAGATATGCGCGGCTTCTGCGCCGTTTCTGTAATACATGTAAAACGAGTGGGATATGCCACAGATTTAATCTTGTTATGTTGTGGTGCATGAATGAAGGTTTAATTTTTTTTAATTGGTCTGCCTTTGATCCTACCATTAGGAATATTCTCGGTAACTCCGTTAATTTACAAACAGTAGAAACCACAATCAAGTTCTCAGTAAAAAGGTTAAATCACATTTAGAAGAACTGACCCATACTGACCAAAGACCATTGAGACTTTTCTTTCTCCAACACGGCAGAAGAACTCGGTGCCATCTTCCTCTGCGTATAGAGTGGTTGTGAAAATGCTGACCTCACGTGGTGGACATCCCGGGGACTTGTCACGTGTCACGGTGCCTCTGTAGCGGCTTTCCCATTCGATTTGCTTCGCAGGCCACACAACATCAGCTGCGCAGTATATATCCACTTGGCCGGACTCGTTGCGGAGTTGCCATTCTATATACGGTTGTCCGGGGTTTTCTGAAAAGTAGCAAAAGCATTTGCACCGCCAAAATGTCCCATGATACAGTAAAAGCGGATGCAATTTTGTGTACCTTTAAGAAACCCTATTGCAATTTTTCATAGGCCTATCAATAAAATAAATTGAATTTATACATAATATCTCTGCCAAGGTCCTATGAAAGTTCAATTCATCTTAAATAAAATTAATCGTTCGCTTACAAATGTCGCCTAAGTTACGTTCTATTTGTATATTTCTGTGAATGAATTTTAAATGACTTAGTAATGAGCCCAATTTGTGAGGTGGTACCCTACCTTTTACAGTCAAGTTCACTTCGTATTCTAAGGTGGTTCGATGAGTGCAGTATACCTTGCATTCGTAACGCCATTCATCAGCGCAGGTAACATTTCGAATGGTGAACACAACTTCATCCGGCGTGATCTCACTGTCCACTCTTCCTCTGACAGTCCCAATATCCTCACCGTACGTGGTATCATTGGCCTTTGTCACACTGAACAGGATGTGTTCACTGTCACGACGAGACCAGACAGCCGCTATCAGGTCACATTTTGGGTTGACGTCCGAGTAAGGCACGCGGAGATGGGCACTTTGGCCTATCTCCACTGAAAGGCTGATGAAAGTTGTCGCCGGAATTCCTAGGGACAACAAAAGTGCATATATATATATATATATATATATATATATATATATATATATATATATATATATATATATATATTAAAGATGCTTCCTATAGGTCTTTCCGGAATTATATGTGTATGGATTCCCATTCTGTCTAACAGGAGAGAGAAAAGAGCAATGAGTCATTGGAGGATCCACATAATTAGCCATTGCGGAGGCAGGGCGTTGGAGTTGATCAAAGGGTGGGGGGGGGGAGAGACACTGAAACACGTGCACTATGAAACGCTCGGTCAAAACATTGTACGTATAAGACAGGCAGAGGGCAAAGTGTCCCATATGTGGATCCGACATAGAATGTTGAAAAAAAGGTAGACTCCGACGCTTACGAGACAGTGCATGGGTTTGCCATCGTTTTAATTTAGCAAAATAAGATTTTAGGCTACATTTAACAAAAGTATTTACAGATGGAGGGCATCTAATACGAAATGAAAAATAAACTACTCAAGTACTCAAAAAGTTGTTGAATGCGGAAAGAAAATGAAAATGATGAATGTTAACCTTCAGTTGGTGAGGAGCCATGGGAAAAAAACAAAGAATATTGTAAGGGTGTTTTTGGAACTCGATAGAGTGATTTCTGATGTGTGCAAATAAAGTGTTGAGAAAAACAGCATAAAGAATCTTTTTCTTATCAGAAATTTGCATCTGGTGAAAATGCACATAAGGGACACATTCTTTAAAGTACCCTTATTTGTTCTAGATGTCTTCCTTATTTTACACAGTAAGGAGGATGCAGTTGCACTTTAGTTCAATAAACGTTTACATAACAAACCAGGCACGCTCATCATGACAGGAAAAGTAAACGGAAAACGAAACAATTGTATTATATCAAATATCTGTTTATCGAGATAGCATTTGTTTCCTCTTGACCAAGAAAGACGGAAAAGAAATCAATGGTCGTTTCCCTGGCTATTGCGTTTATGAGAATAGGTAAATAAATATATAATATAATATATTTATTTGTTTATTTATTTATTTGTCTGTTTTAAGTATGAAATGCATACAATGTTTGGTAGACTGTAAAACCTAAACTTTTTAAAAAATAGATAAATGGATAAGGTTAAAAGTTATGTCGAAATATTCTGAATGCGTGGTAATCTTTTTATTTGATCATCTGGACATTCATGTGTACTACAAAACTGCAGTAATCCAGCCTAAGAATGACTTTTGCATGTATAAGAGTGGCAGCAGATGATTGATTCAGATATGTTCTTATAGTGCCAATATTCCGAAAGTTTAATAAACAAGATTTGGTAATTTTGGACATGTGGCTGCCCATTGTTAGTGTACAACCAAATGAACTCCTATTTGTTTATATTGGGTAGGGGATTTACTGCCATACTAGCTCCTGTGTTTAGTTGTAGGTTCTGTGCGGGACCCTTTTTATGAGGCTAAGTGATTATTAAAAAATGCTATTTTACCATGAATTATCTTTACTTTGCCGAAAATGAACCAACCTCTGGGGTCTAGTGTGCAGTTGACAATGATATTCACCGACAATGCTGGATCATGGATGTTTTAAAATGTGCACAATTGGGAATCGTATGCATAAAAGCGATAGCCTATATCTTATGCTAACAGGATTGCTGCAAGGGGTAACATGTAAACAAAAAGTAGAATAAATAAGAATACTCATATAACATACACGCTGCCTATATAGGGCTAAGCTTCACTGATCATTTTAAATCGCTATTCAGTATCTGAATCAAATACATCAGTGACTGCATGCAGTAAAATAAAACGTTATACTTTACCGTCTGGGACAGTTGCTAAGAAGCACAGCAGTTGCAGATAATACGCCATCGCACCGATGATCACAGAGAATTGTCTTGTCACCATCCCATTCGCAACGTTTTTACTAGCCCTCCTGTGACGCCAGGACAGCAAGCAAATTTGGCAATTCTTCGCTCTTGTGCGCTTGAACCGTTCTTTGATCTTCTCCAAGCTACATTTCCACTAAATCTACACACCAGGATGTCCACGAAGTTGCAAATACTGGGTAACCCAAAATAATGCCACCCGTAATTCGGTGCGCAAAACATGTAACTTTTCATAGACCTACAATTTGTTTATATTTTCTTATGCAAACGTAATTGTGCTTTAGATTTTCGCTGCAGTGTTGTAATACATCTGTGACTTTTAGGTGAAGTATCTTTTCTCTTGATCAGACGTGTCTTTACAATGATTTTTAAAAATAAAATACTTCAGTGACTTACTGATTTAACTAATGGGCCTTTATGTAGCCAAATGTTCACAAGCACAACGAAGCTCTGTTTTTGCTCCAAATTAAGTAGGTTAAGTCCATATGACTGAAATTGTCATTTATTAATGACGAAAACTAATAAGATACAAAGTTACAAAACTGGGGAGATAATAAACATCCCCCAAACTATATAAGTGCTTAATATAAAAATAATAAAGTATGTTAATGAAATGTAACCAGGATTAATTATGAAAAATATGAGAAATCACAACAGCTATAGGAGCAAAAAGTTGGCGCAAATGAAAATAAAAGGTTTATGAAAAATATGAGAAATCACAACAGCTATAGGAGCAAAAAGTTGGCGCAAATAGTTGGCGCAAATGAAAATAAAAGGCAAAAGGCACATTCTAAAGCCGGCCTAGGCTGAGAGCGAGCTACGCAACCCCTACCTTTTTAGGACGGGGACGTAGGTTTCCTCATTGCTCTGACAGCCCAATCATAGAGTTGTCTCTCTTGGCCTACGTACTGCCTCATATGCCCTGCATAGTACATTTACCTAACTATAGTTTTAAAGTAATAATCTCACATGTATGATATATATCAATAAACAAATGATAACCAGATAATCTGAAATGACTAATTAATGTGCCAAATGAGTTATAGCTAACAAGCATAAATACAACCATGTTACATTGAGCCAATGCTCAAATCTGCTTCATTAGGCATGGAAAGAGAAAAAAAATGGGGGGGGGGGGGGTTTGAATAAGTTTACCAAACATCACCTCAAAATTTTTACTCCTGAATAATGCACTTCTTAATGTTGTGAATTTTACGAGAAAAGTGAGGGAGAGCATTAACTGTCTCCTGAATAACTGAACTCATATGCCTCTGATTAGCAGGCCTTCCAGAGGCAAAGTGGCACTGTCCAAATAGGGGCCCCCCTTAATTATGTCACACAGGTGCCGCTTGAAAGTAAATAAGTCTAAGTGTTAAAAACACCACAAGGATGAAGGCAGGTGGTAGGGGAGGGTGGAGGGTGTACAAATAACAATAAAGAAACGTAAGTAATAATACAGTGTAGCTGCTAAAACTGCGGGTAAATATATCCGCAGCTACAAAGCTGAATGACTTCTCACTGAATGCAGCTCGATGGAATAATCTCCAAAACATCTTTCATAGAATATACTTGTGTGTACCTTGATACACAGCAGCTAAGACATTCCTTAACCCTGGACATATGTTATCACCTTGTCTTGGTCAACTACTTAAGGTCAAAATGTGCAGACACAAGACCTAAACAAAACGTTGATGTATTACCAAAAAGTTAATAGCACCACTAAAACAAACCATTTGCTACATAAATACAATTAATTCTCTTAATTGTAGTTTTCTTTCAGAAACTGTTTTTGGCGGAGTCGGCTGGACAAGACTTGATTTTCGCTAAAACACCTTGTTTTGTCATTGGAGACAGTTAAACATATTACGTACAGATATGAAGTGAAGTTGCAGGTTTTATGAACCGTGAAATGATGGTATTTTTAGACACCCCGTAGTTTGCAGGAGCACACTGGAGATGACAATACTACATCCTCACACAGTCATGTGATTCTAAATGAAAACATCGAAAAGGAAAATCTGCTTATCAGTTACCGCAACCTCGTGAGAAGAATTTTGTTTTCTGTTTCATTTCTCCGAGGAAACCATTAATATCAAAACACTTGTACATTGATCTTTTTTGCCAAAGGAGATATCCAGGGCTCAAACAAAGCATTGTCTGTCTTTTTTGCCGTCCCTGGGCATGTTTTAAGAAAGATTGTGCCAGCATTTGGGTTGTTCTCATTTTCAAACATCATTTCCTCTTCGTTTGTTCTCCAATTATCTTTACTATATTGTATCGTTTATGTCACCCCCTTACCTTTTTTTGCATTTTTATTTTTGAAACATACAGATTAATATAATAATGATCAATTTGTATTTTAATAATTTTAAATTAACGTATCCCTTTGCATAGTAGGGTTTACACTTTCTTAAACTATTTCGATCAATTGAAAATACTGTCTTATCAAAACATTTAATTGAAATCCTAACCCAACACAACATGAAGATTTGAAAATGCGTATTCGTAAACAAGGCCTACATGTGGGGATTTTTTTTCATGTTTCCGTTATATAACTTCCTTTTCGTAATATCAAAGCAATGAAAGTTATCACTTAAGGGCTATTCAAGGGTTATTAATTTCCTATTTTGTTGCTTTATTCACCGCCTCACTGGTCTTCACACATATGTTGCCAAGCGTTTATCGTTAGTTTTTCTGCTTGGTACATGTACTTAAGTTGGCGTGAGGTAGAGATCTGTTTTCGACCCAACTCTGAAACTAAATAAAACATTAACATGAAAACTGACAAGATGGACATGTAGGCTGTGTGCTGCAATCCGGTACCACCATTTGAGTACATATTTTTGTTTGGATGAAATAATCGCCTAACCACGATGATCCATTAAGTAAAGACATATTATTTATTTTATTGAAATCAATAGTAAGCCCTTTACGAAAACGTCCTGGCACTAGATTGAAGTACATATTGTTAGGATTAAATAGGCGTTAGAAATGTATTGATAGATGTTCACTTAAAGAAGATAAGTTAATTGAAATCGACATTTTATTTTTCAACCCAAAAATAGTAGCAAATACAACTTGATATATATTTGATGTGACATCATTATCCCATAAGATGACTGTTTATTTCGGCATTTTCTAAATGGATAAGGGATAAAATTTTAACGTATCGAATCCCCTTAAACAGACTCAGACACATCAATGAGGCCACCTTAACGTATTTGTATGCGTGCAAGATTGCTTCATCGTGTTATTTTCTGTAAACAGTATATCTTCCTAACCACAACGGCAACAAGACACGTCGTTTAGTTACGGTAGTTGAGTAAAAAAAATTTAAAAATCATACTCACGTGTGAACACTTTCGAAAAACGACCTCAGACAACAAAAGGAAATAAGCACGAAAAAAAAAAAAAAGAAAGAAAAAAAGAAAGAAAAACAAGCGGATACAGAAGGGGTTTTGTGGATACTTAAAGAAGGCTCATGTAAAACTTCCTGTCTGTCCACATGAGTAATTTGTATGTATATTTGTGATAAGTAAAACGTAGCAAGTTGGGGAGGAGGGGGGTCGCACAACTGCATAATATGGGGTATTAATTTTAATACAGTACAAATATGAGACAACTAGAGGATCACAGCGGCGATATCACCGCCAGGTATTGTAACACAAGCGAGATTAATCCCATTAATCATATTAAATGCTATTAGCCATGGATGTCAGGCCTACCCAACTACCAGACTCGGCACCGAATGATCCTAAATTCACTACCCGTTTTCAAGATGTGTATCAGTACGCGCTTCGAAGTATCAGAGCTGGCCGAAACATATTGTATACAGGATCGGTCACGTGATTTGCGAAGCGGAAAACACGAATCGGGGGCTTGGCCCAAAACACACCTTTTTTTAAGGAGGATCGAGCCAAAATGTAGACTTGTAACAAGCTGAGATAAGGTATGAATAGGCAGGGAAAATGCTGTAAAACTTAATAATTTTAATTAAAACTGACCGATTGTGCACATTTCAACCTTTTTGATGATATGTGTAGACTCGCATATACGGTACAAAATGGCGGTGTCACAGCTAACGCAATAGGCCTAGGACACAGTATATACTCCACGATCAAGTGAAAATCGCATGTATTGACAGTACATATCGTATAGACAATGGATAATACCGCCAAATACTTTACTCCAGCCGAACCGAATGCAACGGTTAAAAACAGATCTTGTAAGCCGCCAAGTGGCAAGAGATCTCACAGCCAATTATCAAGCACCAGCGAAGAGGGGAATTGGTTCAGTCAACAAAATGAGATACTGAACGAATTAGAATAGATAAAAAATGAATTGAAACACACTGTTAAAACGGATGATCTAAGGAAGATAGTACAGCAATCTATGCTTGATGTTATGAACGAAATAAAAAAGAGTTCAATGAGCGTATTCTGGAAATAGAGGAAAGGCATACCAGCATGATAACCGAGATGAGAGATCGAATGGACGGTGTAAATATGGACAATCAAGCACTGAAGGAAAACCTGGCCGAGAGAGAAAGGGAGCTGAGGGAACTTCGGAAGACAATAAACAGTGGCCATGGAAGCAAACTGTCGTTCAAATAAGAATAAACAAATTCCAGAAAAAAAAAAACAATTTTTATATGGAGTGAGCGAATCTAACGACGAAAAAGTGAAGGAAAAAGTGATAAAAACGTTGAGAGAGGCCTTAAATGTTGAACTACAGGAGAGCGAAATCATCGCCACACATAGAATCCCAGGAAAAGCGGGAGGAGCTAGACCAATAATTATTAAGATGAGAAATGCCGAAGTGAAAACTAAAATTATGAAAAAAAAAAAAAGAAAAGCAATCAAACTGGCAGGCAGAGGGGTACATGTGGCTGATGACGTTACGCACTTGAACACAAAACTTATACAGAGTCTCAGCCAACACGAACATATAGATAGTGCATGGTATTTTAATTGCAGCGTCTACGGACAGGTCAATCAAACTAAAGTAAAGTTTGGAATTTACGATGGAATTGGGGAGAAAATAAAAAAGACATTGAGAGCACAGCATTGACTGAATTATAGGTCTGAATATAAAGTATAAGATTAGTTTCTCTCTTCTGTCCTGATATCAATGTAGGTAAAGTTGTAGCATCGTATACATTGCAGGGCATTGTCAATCACTAGTATAGCGTAAAATAACCTGCGGCACTTGTGTGACAAACTGGTTTTTGACAATTACGTATTACTATTAGACACCGATTACGTTATAGCACTAGTAGTGGGCTCTTACAGTCAGTGCCCAGGGGAATGCAAAATAAAGGGACTCCTCACAACTGGTATGATCACATTTCTGTTCTATACTAGATGCAAATGGTGAAGAAAACAGCAACTGTTCACCTTATTTCAACAAAAGCATTCATTATGACCTTTATGTTGTATTATGCTATATTTCTTTTGAATGAGAGTATGTGTGCAGGTATGTATGTGCATGAAAGTGAAAAAAAAAAAAAAGATACATATGTAATTATTAATAGAAAGCAAGAAACACACAAATATGGAAATATATACAGTAGTATATGGACAGACGACGTACACTTCTATTCAAGCTGTCGTTATCCCCTCATGTATGTTGACAGCACCTCTTCTCCTTTAGAGTAGTTTTTGATAGTTGTCTTTAAAAGTAACTGCGAGTTATATAAAGATCGGTAGTTTAAATTGCAGGGGTTTATCATCAGACCCGATAAAGAATAGGGACATATTTATTAAATGTAGGGAAAAATATGATATTACCCCATTGGTAGATACCCACTGTAATAAAAACCATGAATGTATGTGGAAAAATGAATGGGGAAGAAATGCTAGATTTTGCTCCTACACATCAAGTAGCAGAGCCTGAGGAGTGGCGATTTTATTCAAACACTCATTTGAACTGAAAATTAATAATGAAATAAAGGACACAAACGGAAATTACTTAATAATAGACTGCGTTATCCAAGGGCGGGCCAAATAATAAACGGAGTAGACTTGATTACATTCTGATTTCCCCAGACCTACAAGATAATCTGAGAGGTGCGGATATAAATATTGCCTACAGATCAGATCATTCCCCTATGAATATAAAACTACAATTCATTAACCAAACTAGAGGGCCAGGTACTTGGAAGTTCAATAATAGTCTTCTCGGCGTCGAAGATTACGTAAAAGTAGTACATGATTGCATAAGAGAAGTAGTTGATCAATATAGAGTAGAGAGCACAAAAAATATGGAATTTAGTATTAACGATGATCTTATTTGGGAAACGATGAAGTTTATGATAAGAGGTGAAACAATTAAATATGCATCTAAGAAAAAACAAAACTGAAATTGTGAAAAAAAGATATTAGAAAATAAGCTTAAAACCCGAACACTCAACAACAAGGCCTATACGAACAACACCAGTATGACTTGGTAAAAGAGCAAATCCAAGCAACAAATCCCTCCGAAATTTATTTTCAAAACATTGGATAAAATGAGTTTTAATTTTCTTTGGAATAGTAAAATTGACAAAATTAAACGGACAACCCTGATATCAGGATATAGTAAAGGAGGTCTCAGGGTGCCACAAACTAAGTTGTTTGCTAAATCAGTGAAAATGTCCTGGACAAAGAGATTTCTCGACACAAAAAACAATAGAAGCTGGAAAAATATACTCGCAAACAAACTCAAAGAATACGGAAAAGAAAATTTTTGGAACCTAACAAGTGTGGGTTTAAGGTCAATAAAATAAATAACGTTTTTTGACAAGACGTGGTTGATTTTTGGGCAGAAATACAGAACAGCCCTAGTACAACTGTTGAAGAAATCCTCTCACAACCGATATGGAAAAACGACAAGATAAAAATTAACCATAGAACTATCTGTTGTAAAAATGGCTGTGAAATGGAGTTTTCTACATAAATGATATTATTGATAACAATGGTAGATTCATATCACTAGAAGAGCTTAATAGAAAATATAAACTAAATAGTAATTTCCTCAACTACATGAGCATCCAAAATAGTATTCCCGTCCAGTGGCGAAAGGCAATTTTGAATAATGGTAAACGTTTAGAAAGCATCTGCATTAAGAACAGCAATGCCATGAAGAGTGTTCCAAAGCCGTCCAGATACTTTTACTAAAATTACATCTAAGAACTTGATAAAAAACCCTAGAAAAGCAATAAACAAATGGCATACAGATATTGGGGAAATTTTAGACGAAGAGAAATGGCATTTGATATTTAGATCGTTTTTTTTTTCTGAGACGGACACCCTGAGCTTCAGAGATAACTTGACACTAACCTCTTCACTATAGCCTATCTTCATCGTGTCAAGTTACCTCTGACCACATTCGATTGCCCGCACCGCCCGCCTATCAAATTTAAAGACCGCCCTCAATGACTCATTGAACGATCTAGCCAATGAACGCGAACGAGTCAAAGCGCGCTTTGTTCAAATCCGGACCAGCACGCAAAATACATCATCCCTCAGTAGATAATGATGCAGGGGCTCAAACTGCTCTGGTTTCAATTCCGATATACTCATAATTTGCAAAGAATCAAGAGATAACTTAACACATTCTTTTACGTAGTCACTCGTAGGAGACGCCATGCTTTCTTTGTGTACGGTTATGCACTCGGAACTACTCGGATGTCTCCGCACTCGACAATAACTTTGTTGTTAGTATGGAGCTTGCAGAATCAGCCGAGGATTGCCGATTGACGGTTATGCGGACGCAACGAAATACAATTTTCTCATTGGACATAATTCTGGACTTTCAACCAATCAGCGTTTTCACCAAACTTTGGAGAAAATTTTTGAAACATGGATTCGATTGGCTTATATAAACTAGGTCAAACTATTTTCGTCAGAGGTAACTTGACACGATGAAGATAGGCTATAGTGAATAGGTTAGTGTCAAGTTATCTCTGAAGCTCAGGGTGGAGACGGATGACACAAAATTACAATCTCTGCAATTTAGAATCAACCATAGAATTTTTAGCACAAATTCATACTTAATGAAAATAAAGAAAAAAGAATCTCAGCTGTGCGAGTTTTGCAATATTGCCAAAGAGACAATATATTATGTATTTTGGGAATGTCCATATGTACAAAATATCTGGACTTGCCTTATTAATGCTATAAGGGAAAGTATGAAGACGAATATAGAGAGGCATCCCAAAGTGTTCTTAGTTGGTCTTGTACAACAATTTAAGATAGAAGGCCTGTATTTACTTACATTGATATCTAAGAAATACATTAGCATATGCAGGTCCAGATCCGAACCCCCCACTTGGGTAGGGCTAATATAATATGTCAGATGCTATAGAAATATTACCAGGTTCTCATTTTACAGATTTGGCTAACAGATTTGGCTAAACATCGATAAGATATTAGCGGTACAACAATAATTAAACAAAACTGTCCATAATACGTGCTTTTTTATTTTTTGTACTATATAAGATCAGTATTTCAATGACTGAGTATGTGTATTATAAGTTTTTGTGTGTACTACAGTGTCCGTGCTCCTTTGGGTGTGTGAGGTTGTATGTGAAAATGTGTGTATGAATGTGCATATACACTATATTATATTAAGACACACAACCATTAATGTCTCTAGTTTGTATACTGGTGCACTGTATAACTTCGCTTTGTTACGTATTGTTCAGTTTAGGTCTTCTGTAATGTACTGTAGAATTTTGTATATATTGTATTGTACGTTTTACAATATTAAAATGACACTCCAGTGACTGTGCACCCATGAACGTGTATGTATTGTATTAAGTTACAAAACTGCACTGATATAGTATATCTTTTTGTATTTGTAATGTAATGTACCTTCTGTGATGAATTGGATGTTCTTGTATGTTTTTACATGGCCAGAAATGCGCAGAATTCACGCGATACACGAGGGCGCTACAGTAGGGCTTCACGTGACTCAACTAGCCAATCACAGCACAACAATGGCATCGCACACAGACTCGCTCAGCCCATTGTCAAGTAGTGTTAGTTCATGGTAACAAGCGTCTGACATGTGCAGAGAAGTTTATTGTAATATACATGTATGTTTCTCTTATTGTTACATCATTAAATCTAACTCTGTATCCAAGTAGTAACTATACTGTACCAAGTCAGGCACTGATGATGTGCAGAGGTCATATATTCGAGAATAAGCCATTACCACTAATTTATAACTTTAATTTTGTTTAATATGTTATTCATGAAAGAGTTCATGACAGATTATTTTAAATTGTTAAATCGTGATCTTATTCTTTTTAAATTCAAATAATTGAATAGTTTGAGTAAAATTTGTCTTCCACTTCTTTTTTGCATTTTTCCTTTACTGCAACATTATTTTGGAACAGTTGCAGCATCAAAAATTAGAATAAATAGCAATCTGAAAGAAGAATTTTGCAAAATTACTAAATGATGATAGGAATTTTGGATTAAGAGATTAATTAAATAGTGATATTGTCAGTCAATTTATGTAGAATCTGATAATATGATTGAAAATACTGATTGAATTCTTGGCCTTGCACTGGACAGTTTTACATTTGTGCCAAGTGCTTTTTTTTTTGGACACCATTGTACAGACTCTGTATTAAATCAGACTCTGTATGGTGCTGCCATCTACTGGTGCTATCGACAACGAATTAGTTTGCCTATTTCTGAAAATATGTGCATTTTGCTGAGGGCAGGCTAGGCAATACACGGCAAACTTCTTAGTACGTGTGTACAACTCCCATTTTGAAAACTCGTCAGCGGTTTGTACAGTGTAATGATCTCTACAGCAGAAAGTAAAATAATTCAATGTTCTAGCCAATGTTTATGGGAATTATTATTTTTTGACTGTTGGAGGCCATTTAGAATTTATGCAAAGTATGATAATATGATCCGCAATAAAGTAATACACGTAGGCAGTGTCTAGTGCATGATTGGGCTGAAGTAGGGGTGTGAGCTGGTAAGACCATGAATGTATATTTCTATGGTAATTGGCAGTTATCTCGGACATTTCATGTTTCCTGGCCGTGCGGGGACTCTGTGGAGCTTTTAGTATGATGCTTTTGAGACTTCAGGAAAATACAATGTGATGAAGTAAATTCTGTTGCATTTAATTCTGTTCAGGTTCCAACACGGCCAATCTAGCCTGAAAAATGACAGTTTATGATATAGGCTTACGGGTATATGTTTCTTGCATGTTTTACCCACTACTCTGTGCGTTTCCCAAACCTCCTCCCTTAGCAGTCATACGTGACTTGTACTGATGGAAATGGCGAATATAGTTTTCGCTAGCGCCCGAAAATTCGGTCGTGCTCCTGGTTCCACAGCCCAACAGCGCTGCATCACTCTGTATCTAAATATGAGAGAAAACAATAGTGAATTACAACAAAATAGCCGTGTAAATTATGTAGTTTACGGCCAATAATATTTATGAATATTTATGTCAGCATCAATTGAACTTAAAAAATCAATTTTGAAGAAATTGGTGAGAACGCAGCACGCTCACGAGCAAGCAAACACTATTGACTGTATCTATTTTACTGTTGATTTGACACATACAGCTGAGCCCTTTATATGTCATAACATTCTGACTAAACCAAAAGTACCGAAATCTGAAGTTAAGTTAGTTACGATGCCTTTCAAAATCACGTATAGATATAGAGTATACCCCGCTCCTACTCCCAAGTGATTGTTTTCGGATAGCTTACACCCAGCCTTTTGTTTTTTTCCTACTTGTTTGGCATAAAACTGATGGTGGGTGTGAGTGTCAGAGTCGAGGTCATTGTTTATAATGATAAACACCAAAATTAGTAATACTTATGAGCAAAGGAGATGACAAAAATAATGAATATATAAAGCAGACTACACTTACATATCAGGACTGCAGCAGCTTGGTCTACGTAAGTATTGAGAGGTACGGCCAGCTATAACAAACTCCAAAGTCTGTGCACCGCTAAATCCAGCATAGGGTGCTCTCCCTGGAAATCCAAAATGAAACCAAATTAAAGCGTGTGTAATGTATCACATAAATATACTTGGTGGTGGAGTTTAAAATTATTTCAGGGACATTTATATCAGTACATTTTTCGAGTATGGTAAATAACACGTGTTGGCGTTGGTACTTGCATAAAAACATTATGTGAAATCTGATTTTAAGATTGTTCAAAGGATTCCTTAATTCTCTCTAGTGTTTTCTTGTTTTTTTACATATATTTAACATATCTAAAATAGAGAAAGAACCCTTGTAGTAAACCCGTTCCTTCATAATATGTACTTTAGAGCCAAGACCCCAAAATCTATGTAGTACTTGTTCTTTTCAAAGAAATGATTCTATTTTTTTCATCCAATGTCATACCAAGTGCGAAAATCTCCCACATCAAAACACCATAGGACCAAACATCGCTTCTAGTAGTGTATATGTTGTCCGCAAGCGACTCAGGGGCCATCCATCTGACCGGAAGTGGACCCTAAAATTAGAAATGCATTGGCGGACATAGTTGGGGTGGGGGCAAGAAACCAGAACGCATCGTAACCTAGACCTTTTTCATATATGGTCGACGTATATGTTTTAGTAGTTTGCATTTTTGACTGCTCGACAAATACTGCATGTTGAGCGAAATCGATTTAAACCCAATACGCTTTTAGATGAAAAAGAATTTCATTATTTTGCATTTCCACAGAAAACAGTTATTTGTGTAATATTAAAATTACCATCCGGTGATAAATATTGGCTGAATTCGCTAACAGTGTAGAAAAACATTAAGTTTAAGAGATTGCACTGCAAGCATTGCTGTATTCTTGTTGAACTGGTATCGGCTAAAATGACAATATATGCCTAAATTAAGTTAATCTGGGGTAGAGCGACAATTTAGTCTACGTACAGAGGTCTGCCTCTCATACTGTCTGCTCTCTGCTATATTCCTAGCCAGTCCAAAGTCAGATATCTTACACACTCTGTTGTCAAACATGAGGACGTTCCGTGCAGCAAGATCTCGGTGCAGCAACTACAGTGACAGAACAAAAATAACAAATAAAAAACACTCTAAATTATTGCTGATCGCAACGATATATGTACTCTTCTTTGGCAAATAAAAAAAGTTATTTACACTAGAGATATGCAAGTAAAATGTGGCTCTCTGTAAATAAAAGGAGACCTTCCAAGTGAGATTTTTGATGCCGTGGAATATGTTATTTGATTGCCTTATTTGCAAAGAAATGTTAGTTTCTGAATAATAGGTTCTGAAAAGGTGAAAATTTGCAATATCACAGACTTTCTGTAAAGGGTAAAACATTTATTAATATTATTCATGCTATTGAAGGTGGGCAGTATGTGCATTCTAAAGCTGTTAGTATCTACTTATTTTCTTGAGTCTAAAACACTTAATTATCAAACCTGTAAACTGTTTGACGCTGTATAGCAAATGCTGGGTACATTTTAGTGAAATACGTGTGGCACTCAAAATTTTATCACACAAAAACTTTTATTAAAAGTTAACATGCTTACGTTTAGCTTAGATATGTGTTCCATTCCTTTTGCGACTTGAAGAGAAAACGAAATAAGATCTGTTAGTGACAGCTTTGTACTGCCCGGATGTAGTGAGCAGCCAACATCACGACTGTTCCGCAGTAAATGGAGCAGATCACCACAAGTGGCGAATTCAAGGAGGAGAACTGATGTACCTGAATGATCAAGATGTGTTACATGTATTATAATATCTGATATCATATAATGATGGTAAGCAGACTTGGATGGGACGGTGCATTTCTGTATCAGAAAGGACTGAGTAAATGCCCCCCCCCCCATCTCTTTAGGAAACTAGGCTATACAAAGACACATACGTGCATGTATAGGGGTTTCCTCTTTAAAAACTTTGAGTAGCCCTTTTCCCTTCACAATGAAATAAAAAGGTAAATTTACTGCATCGTAACATTATCCTAGTCACCTGTAGTATAAAATTTGCCCCAGGAATCGAGCCAAGTAAGGTATCATTCTTGTGACACGCCCTACGACCACCCTCCAACTCTATTTCAAACAAAAGAGGATCTTACTATAATACGTGGGTCATAAGTCATGGAATTAATTTTTACAATAGATAAATGTCCATTATACCTCATCCATAAATATTATTATCAGTATTAGTATTGTACCCGACGATTCTGCATAGCCCAGATATTCCACAACGTTTGGGTGTTTGGAGACTGTCTTCATAATTTCGGCTTCTCGTTCAAATTCCCTTTTTTCATATGCACCACCTTGATGAAAAGAAACTACAATTAAATTAGCGGTATGCTTTAATTACTTGATGTTTTCCCTTCTACCTGCCTTGCAGAATTTTGGCAATTTCTCTCTACATCCAGAGAGAAGCACTGCGGTAACTAGAAACATGTAGAATCCACAATAACAACTTTACCATGTCAGTTTGCGTTAACATTTCAACACTGACAATATTTTATTACAAATAAGTACATGTTTTACAGCATGTAATCTAAGTTAAAAAAATACGAACCTCTGCATAATTTTGCTGCCACGAGAACAACTTGGCCGGTGGTTGTTGTCAAGTTTGCCCTGTGAACTGTACTGAAGTGCCCGCTCCCAATCTCTTCCATAATGGAAACTTGTCGGCATGGCGGGTCTCGCCTATCAACGCCTTGCTCTACAGGGGTATCCGAAGCGCCGAGGATGGGTCTCCTGGGTACAGGAGTTAGGTAATTTTCAGCCTCTCCTTCATCGTCACTGCGAAAAGATAAACGCCTCAATTATAAAAACTATACATTACGTTGTGATGTTGTCTTTGTTTTCTTAGCTAGCTAGTAAAATAATGCAATAAACGGAAATACTAATAAGTTGTTCTGTTGGGGAAATTTACAGTATCAATTTAATAAAATTTTGTAAATTTCTCAACAAAAGCCCATTATAACCTACGTTTGAATGTTGTTTATCTCTTCGTCGGGTCCATGTATACTGGTCATTGGGTTCAACGACACTAGAATCAAAGTCTGACCCAGTTAATTTCAAAACACTACTCAGTTAAGCATAAAGATAAAAAGCAAATACTTAAAATTCCGTCTTTGTCACCTGCTTCACTTATACAAAGAAATGATCCACATAATTCCTTAAAATATCACATTCAAGCAATCTTGATTAGAATTATCGCACAGTTATATGTAACGATAATCCAGATAATAGGCCTAATAATAATAATAATAATAATAATAATAATAATCTTGAATGCCTCCTTATTCTTAAAAAATAGACGAACCCTCTTCATGCGCTGTAGATTCGTAATAGTTTGTGCGTCTAACCCACGCACGGATTATGAAGATGACAATGCCGCCGACACTAGCGAATACGCTGCATACTATTATCAGTATAACCGACGTAGGCAGAAAGGCGGTGACTGTAAACGATGAATAATAATAACAACAACAATTATAATAGAAATAACAAACTTATGTTCAACATGACCCAATTATTCATCATTTTATGAATACTTTACAATATAAAACTGGTAAAAAAAATCTAAAAAAAAAGACTTAACGTGCAAACATAAAAGTCGGTATGGGAAATTTTATTACGAAAGTAGGAATACATAACCTACCGTAATAAAAATATCCATACATATATGAGGATAATAGTGATATCTGATATTACATCTTTGAATATATTGACATACTGTAAATATAAAACTGCTGCTTTTTCTTCGATAATAGTTTTATACGTGTATTTTTCTTCTTCACACTACACGGATAACTGGCTGCTAAAATACTCATCTACATTACTATACAAGTACCTACCCATTTCTGGCGACCGGTGTACGGGTAACATTTCAATCCTTATGGAGGCTGTTGGTCGGTGAACGACGGCTGAATTATATGCTTGGCATATCCAGGTGCCATTACCTCCACTGGGACTATGCTTTAGCTCCAAGGAACTCCCCATTTCAGTTTTTTCCCTGCTGGACGCAGTCGACACGAATCTCCATGTGTAAAAAGGCCGCGGATGCCCTTCCGATGAACAATTTAGTACAACAGAAGATCGCTCCGCAATACGGATAACACGTGAAGAATGTGTTATGTTACCACTCTTGATGATCAGACTTATTCGAGGAATTTTTGCTGCAACTAAAGAGAAATTGCAATGTTAATATACAATAATAATAATAATAATAACTAAAATAAAATAAGAGAGAGAGAGAGAGAAAGAGAGGTAAAATTAAGAGGCAACAGTTTACAATCTAGTCTCGTCTGTCCCGAAATTATATAAAACGTTAGTGTTAAAATTATAAGATAATTACTAAATGTTACGGAATCCGATCTATTTTCCACTCGGCATATAAAAGTTTTCCCATCATCTTCTGCCTTCAGCGTAACGTTTACTTTTCTTTCACCATATTCGCTGCAATTGTCGAACGTAGAATTGTTGACCCCTGTGGCATCTGGAAGTAACTCAATGGTTTTGCGGGGCTTGCCAAGTTTTGCATAGCAACGGATTTCCACCAAACCAGATGAATCGTGTAGAACGTTCATATTTATGGACGGCGGACCGGAGTCAACTGATAAAAAACAGGAAATGTTGTTCATACCTTCACTTCTTTATATACATGTCACTGCTCTTTCTTCCGTGTGTGTGTGTGTGTGTGTGTGCGTGTGTGTGTGTGAGAGAGAGAGAGAGAGAGAGAGAGAGAGAGAGAGAGAGATGGATAAGGGCATTGCGGTATAATTAACTGTATTTCTTTTCTTTCTTGATTTTTGTGTTTGGTAGAAATCAGACAATATTATGCTAACCACATACATCCCAAATAGTACGTTGTCCACCTACTAATCAAAGAAATACTTTAATGAAATCAGGCAAAATTAATTAGCTCGTTAACAAGCAAGACCTATCCTTTAATTCTGAGAAAAAAAGAATTCTGTTTGGCAGCCAAGTTTAAAAGAGGGGCGCCGCTCGTTAACCACATAGACATTTTCTCCGACCTTACCTAAAACTTCCAAATCTTCAGTAAAAGTGCGAAATGGTTTTCCTTTGCAATGTACGCTGCAGTTATAAAGTTTCTGATCCGAGCAGCTTATATTCCGTATATATAACACACTGTTAGGATGCCTGTACTCTGCAGACAGTCTGTTCTTGTATTCGACTGATAAATTTTCACCGTACACTGTATAATTTGTGGCATTAGTGAACAACAGGAAGTTTGGTTTGGTGTAGAAAGTCACTCCCAGGAGCGTTGATACATTCTCGCAATGGCTTATGGAAGGACATACGTAGGTAAAAGTCCCACCGACCGGCACTCGGGCGGGTATTGCACCTAATTAGAGAACACAAAACAGCAAAATTTTACTCCTTAATACGGGGTTTCAAACAACACTGAAATCCCTTTTTTCGGGGTTGTGTTTGAAATAGAGGGTACATATGAAATCGAGACCAGCATTGGATTTCAAATGTGGAATATATTTGTCATATTTAATTGAACCGTATCTTTTTGAATTTCCTTTCTTGTCAACATATACATGTACAGTGTCTTTTCCCCTAAACACTTTAAGTTTGTAATTATTTTAAAACTTCAAATCCCAAATACAGTCCAAATACTTTGGAAATATTTACGGAAAAATATACATCTGAAAAAGCAATAATAATAAAATATGTCATAAAAGATTTTGCTTGGAAATATCTGTATGAAATTCAATGAAAAGTAAATAAATGAATATATAGATAAATAAAGCTTTATTTAAAACGAAAATGAAACTGCGATTTAGTTTTTTAAATCTAACAATATTCTTAGAAAAATAAAGTTTTTATGAGCTATTTTAAAAAGAATTGAAACTGAAACCGGAATTGTCATTGAGAGCGTAACATTAACTGCATACTTTTCTAACAGATAGCTTTTCAGGACGTCAGTCACCATGGGGTTGTTGTAATTGGTGACAATAGTATAATCACCTGACTTCAATTAAACCCACTTTGCACTGGCCGCCTTCCTTTTTGTGTCATTTGCCGGGGGGAGGGGTCCGTTAGGAATGGCATGCTTTGGATGTGAAGCCGATGCTCTCCCCCTTTGGCGTGGGGTTCAAGGCGGGGCCCCCAATTTTTTTCGAAGGTGAACGGTATTATTTGGTGCTGTTAAGAACTATGGTTTAGCAAGACAAAATTATAATTTCAAAAGGGGATTAGAATATTGGTGAAATTTCTATTGCAGAAACCGGAGGGGGTTCAGGACACACACAAACACACACCCCCGACACCCCCTTCCGTAATCCGAAACTGCTTTGTGCGACCATGAAACTGGCATCGCCGTGGTCGTAAAAAGGAGGCACAAGCAGCGCTTTGTTTGCAGAATGAATGCGCAATGATTGGCCAGTTGTCGGAACGTGAATAATAATTAGTTTTACTTTCAAACGGGACAATACTAAGGGACGCAGAAAGGACGCCGCCCAGTGTAAAGGGGAATTTAGCATGTCTGAATATGCTTATTGGGACATGTACGTGAAGGCAGCGCGCCAACTGTCACCCCTCCTTAACCATTATTTTATTATTTTCTATGTGTTTGTCTAACCGAAGTATATCACTCACCTTACATGCACCTCTTTTAATAGCAGTGCTGATCACTTTATATATCAAGACACATATTAATGGGGGTTAATGTGATCAGAGTCTTCCATATAACCACACTCAACTGACTTAGACCCAGTGGAAGAGATTTTGGACCAGCACGCCCGTCGTGTTGGAGATTCCAGACAGGATTAGTGGTTGACATACCAGTATGATATATCTTCAGTGAAGGAGGGGGAGTCAAGAGCAACTTACATTTTTTACTTTAAAATGTGGAGATTGTGTAACCCCTACTGCCTGTAAATTTACGTAGATTAAAAAAGGGAATTCCCCTTTAGTTACATGTACTGGTAAATATACGGGTTCTAAAAATAGACCTGGGTAAGTCAATAGTGACCTTGAATTTAAGCAACTACAACAAGTACCGCATATTCATGCTTACTTATGTCGTCTCACTTAACAACAAATTTGACATTCAATTTTTTTCTTAGCCCCACTAGAGTCAACATATGGTCTAAAATAAGTACGATAAAGATAGCAATACTCGCACCTTCAACTCTCATGAATATCAGTGCCACAGCCATTAACATGGACTCGCGCCCTCCACTGCGCATATGTTTTGGTCGACGTTTTACATTTAGATTCTTCATTTGAGCTGATTCCCATTATAACGTACAGTCTCTTCATTAATGTTATTGTTCTGGAGTACCGACACGAAATATATCAATGTTTCTATAAAAATGTCCTCTTTCGTTTCGTGGTGTATAATTTTATTGCTTCCTTCTCTGGGAACGTGTGTTTTTCCACGCATGCGATCTCATGGGAGTTCAAAGGGTATCTCCATCAAACAAATCTTTCAGACCTATCTGAAAATTGAACCACTGGCAGATTTAGAGGGGGGACAGGGGGGTCCTGAAAATTTGGTTTCTGAAAAATATATCACACCAATATTCCCCTCTTGAAATAAGAATTTTGAATGGCTAAATCATAGTTCGTACATATTGTACCAAAGGGCACTATTTGCTCTCCAAAACACAATTTTTGTCGGGGCCGTTGATCAGGCCTCAAACCTCACACCATGGGGGTGATGGTCGACTTCGCATCCGAGGTGTGTCATTCTGGACCCGCTTTAAATAATCCTGGACCCGTCCCGTGAAACCCTTACCAATGTGTTTATAATCCTGGCCTAAAAGAAAAAAACAGCATTGTTTCTCTTTCACTTGGTTACGTGACCATTTATATAGCTGGCTGTAATTCATACATGTATACTGCAACAAATACTGGTAAATGTATTACAATTTCGGGCCTATAGACCTTTCTCGACTCTCTTTTTTGTTATTGGGGTAACATTATGTGCATTATGCTTTGACGAAAAACCAATACATCTGTGCTTTATACAGTACACGTATCTAATAGCACCAAATGGAGAGTACATCGCTTGCTCATGAAATACCTTCCACGCCTCACCTAGCTTCCTTATATACGTATGTGCATGTATAATGTGGACGCTCACATACCATATCCTCAGTGCTGGGACTTTTACCAATTGGAACGGTTATAGTTTTCACTTCGTCGATAAATTATATAACACATGCACGTATAAAATGCATGTAAAAAACCTCGGTCACAACCGAACGCACGGATTTTAGGATCGTACGGCCCCTACGAATTAGGGGTGCAGAGTTAGTAAAGGTAGAGGAAAGTTTGAAATGGAAAGGCGCAAGTGTGTCTTGCAAGTTGCAGGGTGCACATGAGAAGCAGGGATGCCAATAGGGTCGCGCGACATGATTATTTTCAGTTGCACCCTGGATTACGCAGGCTTGCTCCGCAAGGTGTCGCCTGTGGAGGTGGGGCAGCATAGCCCATGCGGTTGCTGTGGCGAAGGTGACAGGTACTTCCAAACACTTTTTCTTAACTGTCATTATTCCTCATTCTATTTACATATTTGATGTTAACGGCAATGGAAAATGTGGCACTAGCAAAATTGGGTCTAGGTAGGTTGACAGGCCGCACAGGTGTCCCCAATTAACCGCCGCCAGAGAAGAGACCCCAAGCATTAAACAACACGACCTGTAGATATTGGAAATTTGGCAAAAGTTAAGCAACTGAGGCTTTATTAGATTTGGGCAGAAATCGAGAGGAATGTCCAGTGACATGCCAAACCTCTAAGTTCAAGTCTTGGCCCTCGACTCAAGTAGCGCACCCCTTAGTCAAGAATCTGAACAAATCAATCTTGAGCAGGTATGCTCTATGCTCTACCGGCGTTTTGCGATTTTATCCACTTGATTATCAAGTCCCAGACCTTTTGTTCCCAGGTACTAGGAGCAAACTCTATCAGATAACAATCTGACACTAACCATGCTGCACTAACAGTGCTGTAAACCCAATTTTCAATGCTTTCATCTTTACCTGTATCTCTACCAGTATAATACCGGTGATACGTTTGATATATTCCAGTAAAGAAAATATGCTGTTATGCTTATATTTATTTGTAATACGTATGCACCAACCTGTTAATAAAAAAATGGGACCTTTCAACATTATTACACAATAACAGTATAATGACGGGAACTGTAATGATTAAATGCTTAGTTAAAAGAAAAAATAATTAAAACAGATTACATGAAATGTAAAATAATTTTATTTTATTTTGGTGGTTTATTTTTTTCAAACCAATTAATTATCAAACATCAAGCTTATTTTATAAACACCCACAGATATTACTGCAATATAACCCTGCTGGTACACAGATCTACAGTTCTAAAATGCAAATACCGAGTACCTTTCACACACCAACAGATGAGATGTGAATAACCATATGTATAAAGTAGTAAAAAAATACCATAAATTGTGTGTAGGCAAGATATATCTACAAGTAACCTCATTAATCAGTCAGGAAACTTCATAATTCACTCATTAAATGTAGACATTTGAGCAAGGGATATTCGACATACAGACATGACAGATTTAGCATATATTGCCACTAACTTTAAGCTGAATGAAATAGAAAGATCAAAGTGAGTCTCCCTCCCATTAAAAATGAATAAAAAAAAGATTCTGTCATTCTTAATACTGAAAAACAATGACACCTTGCAGCCTTCACTGCCTTGCTATTTGCAGACAATGTTCTAATCACTGTTACCGTGTACTTTTGATGAGGCATAGACGAAGGATAACTCCTTTGAAGTATATTGTGGAGGTCTCTTTTGTCATAAATCTGCCACATATAACCTGAATGTACATATTGCGATTCACAGTGCAGTAGCTTCTCTTAGTAAGGACTCAACCAGTTGAAAACTTGTGACGCATATACATAACACAGGCCCGTAGCCAGTGGCTTCGAAAGAACCCCCCTTTTGCTGGGTAAAGATCCCCTCTCATAGGTCTCATATACATAACAAAAAAGGACACAAAGCTAGTAAAATGTAGTACAGGCATAGATTTTAAGCAAACGTTTTAGTACTAATATATACATATATACCTGTACTACTATGCAATCACATACATTTTTATAATTATAACTAATGTTATTTGTAAAATAACTTTTGATATTTTTAGTCTATTAACCGCATTTTCACAGCCTTAAACTTAAAAAAAGTGATGCATGTACACAATGGCTCTCGCTCTCGAACAGCCGTAAGGGTGGTTGTGATTGAGGCGTTAATTTGCTTTTTGATTGATTGTGCTAGTAAACAGAGTTTTATATACATCGGTATAAAATTAATAAGTATTATACATGTATCTATAAGCTGGTTAACTAATATCAAATATCAACTCAGTATATTTTAGCTACAGAATGTATAATTTGAGGCATGATCTACTAGTCATCCTCCAGTTTTTAATTATGTGTTATAGTCCAGGCAAAATGAGGTTTCACCAGGACAAAATAAATCAGAATTTATTTTATCAGTTCTGATTTCCTTGAAGTTTAAAAAAATTATCATACTTAAGCTCCCACAGAATCCTGTATAGAAAATTTGAAAGTACATAATAATAATAATATTTATTTCTTATATAGCGCATTCCATTTTTTACATTTCAATGCACTTTACAAATAATTAAAAAGTCTAAAAATAACAATACTAAAATACTTAAACATTTACTGATAAAATTAATTAATTAAAGATAGCAGAGAAAATTTATTGATATAACTTTAAAATACTACTAAAATTAACCCAAGCTCACTCTTAATAAATGATAAACAACTAAAAGGTTTAAAGGAACACTAACCATAAAATTCTTTAAAAAGATGAGTTTTAAGACGGGCTTTAAAAGTATTATAGTCACTTTCAGCTCTGATACTAAAAGGCAATTTGTTCCACAATTTTGGAGCATAAACAGTAAAAGCCCGGTCTCCATAGAATTTGTTGCATTTTCTGTCTATTTCACAGTGATTGAGTATAAAATTGTTTTCAAAAGAGTTTCTTGTTAACCTGCGTGGTTCAGATGACTGAATAAGATGTGCAATATAACCAGGTGTGTTTTCTTTAAAAGCTCTAAAAATTATGCACAACACTTTGAATAAAATTCTTTGTTTGATTGGCAGCCAATGCAATTCCTTTAACACTGGAGTGATATGATCCAAGCTCTGGTTCCTTATCTTTTTAACTAATCTGGCCGCTGAATTTTGAATCAATTGGATTTTTTTCAATTTGCTGTCACTCACCCCAAAAAGAATACTGTTGCAATAATCTAATTTTGATGTAATAAAAGCATGAACTAATTTTGTAGTTGTTTCTATATTTAGTAAATTCCGAATCTTCCCTATTCTCCACAGTGAAAAAGATGCCGACTTACAAACATTGTCTATATGCTTGTCAAAGATCCCAGCTGAATCAAAAAACACACCTAAATTTCTAGCACTGACAGATGCTTTCACAGACACATTGCCAATGCGAACATTAGTGTTAGTAGCACAGTCCTTTCTATCTTTAAATTTAGATGAAAACCAGATTATTTCCGTTTTAGTGTCATTTAGAGCCAGCTTATTTGAAAGCATCCACACCCGGATCTCATCAATACATTTCTCTATGTCTGACACTACAGAATAATCACACCGACTATCACAAGTTACATAAATCTGAGTATCATCAGCAAAAATTGTGGTCTGAAGATTGTGCTTAGAAATGATCTCCTCAAGAGGCACCATATAGAGTGAAAAAAGTAGTGGGCCTAACACCGATCCCTGCGGAACACCATATTTCAGGGTTTCAGGGGCAGAAAGAAGGGAATTAATTTCCACTTTTTGTGTTCTTCCCTTTAAGTAAGAGCTCAACCAATCAATCGCCATTCCTGTAATGCCAAACCTGCACTGCAAACGTTGTAGTAAAATATCATGGTCAATCGTGTCGAAAGCAGCAGAAAGATCCAAGAGGACCAAGATGACATCACAGTGATTGTTTAATGAGAGCATGATATCATTTTGAACCTTTAGCAGGGCTGTTTCAGTACTATGACCCGTTCTGTAGGCTGATTGGAATTTACCATACAGAGAATGTGCTGTTAAGTAGTTGTTCAGTTGCGAGAATGCCATTTTTTCCAGAAATTTACTAATGAAAGAGCAGTTGGAAATTGGTCTATAGTTTTTCAGCTCTTTTCTTTCAAGACTGCTCTTCTTTAAGAGAGGCTTTACAACAGCAGTTTTACAGAGATCAGGAAAAATTCCAGACTCAAAAGATGTATTTGTTATTTTCATGAGTGCTGGAGATACTGCTTCTATGCAATCCTTTACTAAGTATGTTGGCATTGGGTCCAGTGAGCAGGATTTTGCTGGCATGGCTTTCATCATGGCAACTACTTGTTCGATACTCACTTGGGTGAATTTTGTCAGTACTGTTTGAGAAGAAACTGGTGACTCTATGAGCTTTGGATCATGTTTATCTAGGGTACATCTTATGTCCTGTATCTTTTTAGTAAAGAATTGTGCAAAAACTTGAGGTAGTAAGTTTTTCTCTAAATCAGGCAGTACTCTAAGTTTGGTGGATGAAGAGTTAGAGATGTTATCAACAATTCTGAATAGGGCTTTCTGATCGGCAGAATCAATACAATTTCGGTGGTATTCTGCTTTGCATGTGTTAAGACGAAAATTATACTTGGATCTGGCATCTGTGAAAATCTGTTTATGTATTTCAAGTCTAGTGCCAAGCCATTTTCTTTCCAGCTTACGGATTTCCTTAGGCTCTTCTAACAACTCTGGTGTGATCCATGTAGCCTTTGGCTTTACTGTCACTCTCTTTTCCTGTAGTGGAGCCTGATTATCAATGGCCTTTGATAACGAATTATTGTAGTGAGTAACTTGTAAATTTATGTCAGATATGCTGACCATCTGACTTAAAGCATTTGAAAGTTCCGTGTTTAAGATGTCACTGTCAATTCTGGAAAGTAGCCGGCTCTGTTTGACTACTTTAGTTGGCGCTGGGCGGTTGGCATTGGCTACGAAATGAACTGCTGCATGATCAGAGGGCAAAGTGTGATCTACGAAGAAGTTACTGAGACATGAGTTTTTTCTTGTCAAAACAAGATCTAAAACATGACCTTTCGAATGAGTAAAACTTTCAACATGCTGTTCAAGTCCCACTGAGGATAACAGATCATTGAATTTTTCCACGTCACTACATTCGTTGTCATCCACATGGATGTTGAAGTCCCCTGCAATTACTAAGTGACCAGATGAAACAATAGCTGTCTCCAAAAGTACAGAAAATTCATCAATGAAATAAGGAATTGTATACTTGTGTTTTGCTGAGTACGGTGGCCTATATATTACAAATAGACGCAACAGTTCCTTTCTAATTTGCACCGTTAGGTCCATTATCTCAAACGAATTGAATGAATGATTTATGTTTTTTACAACTTTCATGTTATTTCGCACAACTACAGCAATGCCACCCCCTTTCCTGGCTGATCTCGGCAGATGGTAGATGTTATACCTGTATGTGAATATGAAGAGTTTCCGATTTATCCTTGAAAGTCTTTTTGATGAACGTTTTCTAAATAAAACTGTATTTACGTGCATTGAAAAGTGCTCACGGGCTGTCTGCGAACTCGAAATTGCGTAAGGAGGACTTGCGTGGGACGTGAGATTCTGCGCAAAATTTGGACGCAAACAGCTCGTAAGAGCCCGTAGGCTTTACTCTGATTAGCAGTCATACGCGACTTGTACTGATGGAAATGGCGGATATAGTTTTCGCTAGCGCCCGAAAATTCGGTCGTGCTCCTGGTTCCACAGCCCAACAGCGCTGCATCACTCTGTATCTAAATATGAGAGAAAACAATAGTGAATTACAACAAAATAGCCGTGTAAATTATGTAGTTTACTGCCAATAATATTTATGAATATTTATGTCAGCTTCAATTGAGCTTAAAAAATCAATTTTGAAGAAACACTATTGACTGTATCTATTTTACTGTTGATTTGACACATACAGCTGAGCCCTTTATATGTCATAACATTCTGACTACACCAGAAGTACCGACATCTGAAGTTAAGTTAGTTACGATACCTTTCAAAATCACGTATAGATATAGAGTATACCCCAATCCTAATCCTACTAAGCGATTGTTTTTCGGATAGCTTACACACAGCCTTTCATTTTTTTCATGCTTGTTTGGCATAAAACTGATATGGCAGATGTGAGTGTCAGAGTCGAGGTCGTTGCTTATAATGATAAACAACAAAATTAGTAATATATATGAGCAAAGAAGATGTCAAAAATAATGAATAAATAAAGCAGACTATACTTACATATCAGGGCTGCAGCAGCCTGGTCTACGTAAGTATTGAGAGGTACGGCCAGATATAACAAACCCCAAAGTCTGTGCACCACTAAAGCCAGCATAGGGGGCTCTCCCTGGAAATACAAAATGAAACCAAATTGAAGCGTGTGTAATGTATCACATAAATATATTTGGTGGTGGAGTTTAAAATTATTTCAGGGATATTTATATATATTTATATATATATTTATATCAGTACATTTTTCGAGTATGGTAAATAACACGTGTTGGCGTTGGTACTTGCATAAAAACATTAAGTGAAATCTGATTTTAAGATTGTTCAAAGGATTCCTTCTTTCTCGTGTTTTCTTGTTTTTTATATATATTTAAATTAGAGAAAGAACCCTTGTAGTAAACCCGTTCCTTCATCAAAGAGCATCTGCTTCATGTATTTACAAAATCCACACATAATATGTATTTTAGAGCAAAGACCCCAACATCTATGTAGTACTTGGTCTTTTCAAAGCAATGTTTTTTTTCCATCCAATTTCATACCAAGTGTGAAAATCTCCCACATCAAAACACCATAAGACCAAACATCGCTTCTAGTAGTGTATATGTTGTCCGCAAGAGACTCAGGGGCCATCCATCTGACCGGAAGCGGACCCTAAAATTAGAAATGCATTGGCGGACATAGTTGGGATGGGGGCAAGAAACCTGAACGCATCGGAACCCACACCCCTTTCATATATGGTCGACTTACGTGCTTTAGTGGTTTGCATTTTTGGATGCTCGACAAATACTGTATGTTGAGCGAAAACGATTTAAACCCAATACGCTATCAGATGAAAAAAATACATTATTTTGCATTTACACAGAAAACAGTTGATTTGTGTAATATTAAATTTACCATCCGTTGATAAATATTGGCTGAATTCGCAAACAGTGTAAAATAACATTAAGTTTAAGAGATTGCACTGCAAGCATTGCTGTATTCTTGTTGAACTGGTATCAGCTAAAATGACAATATATGCCTAAATTAAGTTAATCTGGGGTAGAGCGAAAATTTAGTCTACGTACAGAGGTCTGCCTCTCATACTGTCTGCTCTCTGCTATATTCCTAGCCAGTCCAAAGTCAGATATCTTACACACTCTGTTGTCAAACATGAGGACGTTCCGTGCAGCAAGATCTCGGTGCAGCAACTACAATGACAGAACAAAAATAACAAATAAAATACACTCTACATTATTGCTGATCGCAACGATATATGTACTCTTCTTTGGCAAATAAAAAGTTATTTACACTAGAGATATGCCAGTAAAATGTCGCTCTCTGTAAATAAAAAGAGACCTTCCAAGTGAGATTTTTGATGCCGTGGAATATGTTATTTGATTGCCTTATTTGCAAAGAAATGTTAGTTTCTGAATAATAGGTTTTGAAAAGGTGAAATGTGCAATATCACAGACTTTCTGTAAAGGGTAAAATATTTATTAATAGTATTCATGCTATTGAAGGTGGACAGTATGTGCATTCTAAAGCTGTTAGTATTTACTTATTTTCTTGAGTCTAAAACACTTAATTATCAAACCTGTAAACTGTTTGACGCTGTATAGCAAATACTGGGTACATTTTAGTGAAATACGTGTGGCACTCAAAATTTTATCACACAAAAACTTTTATTTAAAGTTAACATGCTTACGTTTAGCTTAGATATGTGTTCCATTCCTTTTGCGACTTGAAGAGAAAACGAAATAAGATCTGTTAGTGACAGCTTTGTACTGCCCGGATGTAGTGAGCAGCCGACATCGCGACTGTTCCGCAGTAAATGGAGCAGATCACCA